>OZ024725.1:55489402-55626902 GCA_964016875.1 Fallopia convolvulus
AACTCTTCGGTTCGAGAACAATAACCGTCAAAAACATAACCTCTTCTCGCATACACATCGATGGCGGAAGGTTATAGGGTGTCAGAATCACAGGCCAACATGAGTATTGACGCCCTGACGCATCGAACGGATTGAAACCATCCGTGCACAAGCCTAGTCTAACATTTCGCGTTTCTGCTGCAAAATCTGGCGACGCAGCATTGAAGTGCCTCCATGCCTCTGCATCAGACGGATGTCTCATCACCCCATCTTGTGCATGCTCTGCATGCCATCTCATATGCTCGGCAGTCACCACCGATGCGTACAACCTCTGCAACCGTGGAGTTATTGGCAAGTAAAACATATGAGAATAGGGAATGAGCTTTGACTTGCCTTGCCTCCATCTAGGATACTCACAGATCTTGCAGGCCGCGTATTCTGCATCTGCACCCCAATATATCATGCAAGAGTTTGGGTAACAATCAATGGCCTCGTACGGAAGCCCGAGACCCTCGACCAGTTTTTTCGTGTCGTAAAACGTGGCTGGTAATATGGTCTCCGGGTGTGAAACGCGACCGCAGAAATCCGAGATCATGTCGTATCCGCGCTCCGTCATCCTTAGCTTTGACTTTATGCTAAGTAGCTCATTCGCCTCCTCCAAATGGGTCATATCACATCCAGGCCACAACGGCATATTTGCAGCGGACAACATGTCGTACATACGCTGTGCATCGGGATTGGGTGCTTCATGATAATATTGGTCCCCCTGCTCATGCCTTATACCCTCAGTCTGCACAGGACCATCAGTAGTGTACTGACTTTGGGCATTAAAGCCATCATACACCATTTGCTCCATTCGATTATCATTCCTCCCAGATACTGGTTGTGTTGGATCAGTACTGCTACAACCTTCATACTGTCTAGACTCTGCCAACAAGGCAGCCAACATTTCATCAGTCTCTCCGTGCGAAACCCAATGGTAATAATTCGGAACAAACCCATCCTTAACAATGTGATAATGCACATCATCTACAAGAATCAGTTTCCTATTCTTGCACCTTCGACACGGACACCTTAATTCGGATGGGTCATATGTCGGCATAGCTTTGCAGAAGTCAATAAATTGCTGAACGCCAACCAAAAACTCGTTGTGCAAAAACCCATCCATATGACGCACATACATCCATTCACACATTTTTTCTTCTTGTAATTCAATATAAGACTATAATTAATTGACTTTTGCAGTGTATAATCCAGGATATGGCGACCATATGGACGCAGATTAGCGACCAACTGGACGCTATATTCTCTTTGCGACCACTTGGACGCTAATTTGCGTCCATTTGGTCGCTGAATAGCGTCCAGTTGGTCGCTATATATAGCCTATGTGCACTAAAACTTTCTACAACTGATTGCTATGCTATATGAATTTAACGATTGCTTAACAACATCTCTTCTAATTAGATGAACGAATACTTTTTACACACAACAATATTTGTGTACAAACTGATAGCATGGCGGAATTAAATATGACGAATAAGTTTTAATTACATACCTTTGATGAAATTGTCGGAAAAATTGACGTAATTTGGTCCGGACCAACTTAGTTTTGTGAATGATTGTTTCTTTTTTCTCTGATTTTTTTTGAAAAATATATATATGTATGAGGTCGTATGAAGGTGGCGGAATGAGAATGAGGGTTTTACACATTGCGGTATATATGCTGAATTGGCGCGGATTTTACCACATACTTTTTTGGCGGGATTTCACCCGCCAAAATTGATGTTGCCCGCCGAAACATTTGGTCCGCATCAGCGACCATATGGACGCTATATGTAGTGTCCATATGGTCGCCGCATTTCCAGCGATCACGTGGTCGCTAAATTTAACGTCCATATGGACGCGAAATGAAGCGGGAAATTTACCCGCGCTATTTATTGCGACCAAGTTGATCCGGAGACCACATGGTCGCATCATTAGCGACCATATGGTCGTTATTTTTTTATATTTTTTGTCTGATTTTGACGTCCACATTAGCGACCAATGGCGACCATATGGTCGCCAATTGGCGACCATATGCTATGGTCGCAAAATTGTGGTCGCTAAATCTATAGAATCTTGTAGTATTTGTGCTTCAAAGTTTTTTGGAACTGTAAGTGAAAAGTTGATCTTCTATAAGTTTGTCTCCATTATCATCATATGGGATGAGCTTTCATTTGAACACTTAGAAGGACTAAGTGGTTCATTCAACGATACACTGGAATATAGTTCAGGCTCAAATGCGGTTTGTGGCCTAGTTAAGGTAATGACAAATAGGATAGATGGATTCGACTTTAATTATAGTATATTGATATTAATTGATAAGAAAATAGTTGCATAATTGTATTATAAAAATTTTAACAAAATTTTTTTATATAAAAATATCTACATGATGACATTATTGAAAAAAATTCTATATGATACATCTAGTTGAAATTTCTACGTATTTGAGAAAATGAAGATTGATCAAGCTTCATGATACAATGATAAATCTATATATTATGCTATGATATTCTACATGAAACATGTTATTGAATCTCTTAAAATCTTGTTGTCATCATTTGTACTGCTTAAATAATTTATATTAGAAAATTATCTTATTATTTTTCACATTTGTGATATTTATTTAGTGAATGAGAAGAAAAAATAATCTTGAAATTGTAGGGATGTACACATATATATTTAAAATAGAAACAATCATTTTTACATAAAAATTACAAAGTTTATTTTTATGTAATTATTTAATATAAATTGATCATAAAATACAATTATTTAATATATATTGATCTTACAAAATTATTTAATATATATTGATCTTACAAATTTATGTGCATGTTAAATATTTTTTTATGAAATTATTTAATATAAATTGATCTTAATAATACAATTATTTAATAATTACTTCAGAAAATGATCTAAATAGTTATTTAAAAATACAAATTGAACTACTCATTAAGGAAATATAATTATTGAATAAGAAGAAAAAGTAACCATGAAATTTTAGGGATATATATGCATAGAAGAAAAAACAATATATTTATTCCTTTTATATAATTATTTAATCTAAATTTATTTTCAAATATAATTATTTAATACTGATTGAGCTTAAAAAGTTACATAGATGTAAGCTAATTAAGAGAGATATAGTAATGATTTTATATACATTCTTCTTAAAGAATTAATACCTTTTATAAAAATATATTTTTATAAATACTCCGATTAGAAAAGGTAAGTATAATATGACAAATCACCAATAAGTAAAGTGACCTAATTAAATAGTATTTAAAAATAATAATGTGGTAGAATTAAGTAATATTTGAAAATTTAGATGGGCAAATTAGTAAATGTAAAAATTAATTTGCTCAGGTGGCATAAAATGATTGACACGTAGGATTGAGTGATTCGACTTTAGTTATAGTATATTGATATATTGATATCTAATTTTTATAAAAAAAAACATTATAATACATTTAATAAAAAGTTAAGAGAAAGAAAAAATAAAAGATAAGACTTTATAATCTAAATTTAATTTGTTTTATTTGATTTAAAATTTTTTTATACATATTACAATCAATAAATTACTTATATTAAATTTATATTATATTTTTTTTATTAATATATTTTTTATAGTATATCTAAAAAATATCGAGTCATAGTCGTGCATGGCACGACGGGGACAACGAGTAGAAAATAAAATAGTCAATCATAAATAGAGAAGGAAAAAACATATAAAATTCTAAGATAAATTATGGTAAGAGAAAAATTCCAATAAGAGACCAATAAAATAAAATTCGAAAGTAATTTTGGCAACTAAAATAGCATAGTCAAATGCCCTTCTATATAAGAAGGAACAAAGTCTAGGGACAAATTCAATACAACCCCAAATTGATAAATTAGAAAATAATCTAGCAGTATATGCATTATATTGTTCATCCCTAAATCCAGTACAACCCCCAAATTGATAATTTATCCCTAAATCTAGTACAATCCCCAAATTGATAAATTCAGTACAACCGTATGAATTCATTACAGCCCAACCAGCATATATACCCTAGGTTTTTGGCAAGGAATGACGACAACGGAGGTATAAAATAACTTTGCAAGGAACGACGATAACGGAGGCTACAGGAAGACGCCGAAACGTTGTCGGAGTGTTGAGCACAGTCGCTGGACTTTAGTGCGTATGAAATGGGAATGTTGGAGAGATGGGGAGAGGCAATACAATATTGGGGGTTTATGTTGGAATGGGTCATACCCTAGGTTTGGGGCTTGCTAAACGTCACCATAAATTATCATCACCATTATCATTTTCCATTTTTACCCCATTTATATCCTACAATTACTACAAATAAAACCATATTTCTCAACAACCCAATTTTCCCTAACCTCTCCGGCGGTGACGAGGATCTAAGGCTTAAGCGCTTTAAGACGACCTCGTTGGCCTCGAACAGAGCCTTGACTTGCGCCGGATTGGAGACGTCGGAGCACACTGCGACGGTGCGCGGGGCGGAGAGGAAAGAGAGCGCGTCGGAAGAGTTGATTTGAGCGGCTAGGGTTTCGGCCAGGGCGGAGTTGGAGACGTAATTGATGACGACGGGAAGAGAGAGCGGCGGAGGAGTTGATTTGAATTTAATTGTCTTGACCTCTGATCTGATCATTTTTCGATCAATCAAATTGGGGTCACTAACGCACTTATCCAGCTGTTGTTCAAATTAAAATCATGGTGTTTCCGTATTTCATCTTATAGTAGAAGAGAAAAATTTGAACCTGTTAACTGTTCTTTCGCAAATTTAGTAATATGCCAAATTCAACTCATCGTTCTCGATTAATCTGTTAACCTGTTAACTGTTAACTGTTAACTGTTCTCGATTAATCTGAATGTGCTTGCTTCTTGATGATAAACCGGTGCAGCTAGTGATATGTTCATCAAAAGTTCTTCACTTTTTATGGATTAGTTGATCAAATAGCTCACCCATTAACACGGGATATGCTAACAGAGATTACATCTTTATATGAAGATAGTAAATTTAGGACTTAAAATCTGTTTGCTTCTCAATGATAACTTTGTTCAAGTAGTGATTAGTTTATCAAAAAGTTTTCTAATCCAAATACATAAATGCAAGATTATCTAATGCAGGTCTTGAACTTCTAAGGGGCTTTCCTCTGGCAGTGAGAGAACAAGGAAACCTCTCTAGTACTGGAAGCTATATATCATGCAGGCTAGGAGAGAAGAACTACAAGAACCTGTTTGTAACTTCTACCTGGAGATTAAGCAACCAGTTTTAAGGATTAGAGTACGCAGGATTGAAAGAGACGAAGGAATTATAGGGATAGAGATGCGCGCCCCGCCAGCTTTCTTTTTTCTTTTTTGTAATTGATTTTTGTTATTGAAGGGTATTTAGGTCAAAGTGGTTAAAATGGAGATGGTTAAGTTAAAACACGGTGATATTTAGCATTTGTGCTAGGTTTTTGGTTGGAATCAAGTTCTTCTTTTGACTTGGAGTGGCCCATTCCAAGGAATGAAAGTGATTCCAATTTCTTTGTCTAACCAAACACAAATCCCAAATGATCCATTCCAATTACTCATTCCACATGAATTGTACCAAACGAGGCCTTAGATTTACACAATTTTCTCCTTCTTGAAATAATAATCAAAAAATATTCTAAAATACAAAAAACCTCTAATAAATATTGAAAAATATTATTAAAGTTAATAACACTTCTTTCTTAGTACTTAAATGCATAAATGGTTTCATATTTCTCAATCGATCAATATCAATAAAAATGAATTTAAATTATAATCTAACTAAACATAGAAAAATATAAGCAAGTTGGTTTTATGAAAATGTCAAAATTAAACATGTTCCACAAAACATCACAACTAAAATACACGATCCTAAAAATATAAAGGAGGAAAAAATATAATATGACATCAATTATAATCATACAACTATATACTTATATCTATATGCTTAACCTTTCATAAAGAAATGCTTACAACTCATAATATATTTTTCCTGCACTAAATCAACCATTCAAAATTAAGGTTTAAATCCAAAAAAAATAAGGTTTAAATCCAATTTCCTTTCATTACTTTTTTTCCATCAAATCACATATATATTTTGCATTTCTATTCTAATTCAAATAATATACATATTTATCTATGTCCGCTTAAAATATTAATAACCATAGACATGAAATTTAATCCCGTCCATCGGACGGGACAAGCCATCTAGTTAATTAAAGGAGATAAGCACTTCTTCCTTATTTGTATTGCATTTACATCTAGTTTGATTCATATACACTTTATTTTCGTTCTTGTTTATATTCGTTTATCTCCCGACCGGCGACGATCATACATCTTTGGCTATCTATCCCCTCATACCCTCTATGAAGCATCCGTGCTCTTTAATGGTCGAAATTTGACCAAAACATATAGCTAGTTACAATGTAGGATCTAGTGACAACTGACAAGTGTCCTATTCTTGGACCACAACAGACATAGCTGGGAATGTTCTATAATTTAGGTAGGATTTTTCTAACGTGTTCTAATGTGTGTCCACGAGTACACAATTAGAATTCTAATCTTGGTAAATCTGAATATTGTTTGTTAATTTTGATTTTTTTTTAAAAGGCCGGTTCATTAATTCCAATTCAGGGAATAGTTTTGAAATCATTTTCCAAATTAACACTTTTATTGCGTGCCCATGAACACATATTAGCCGAAGCGAGGTAGGTAAGTCACTATAGTGACGTCTTGGATGATGGTAGGTTAGTAAGGATCCTTCTAAATCGGAATGATCAATAAGAAAAATAATCACTATTATCCTAGAAGCACTTTTAGTGATGAATATGCCCAATGAAATATTGAAAATAGTTTCATCATTATAAATTCCACCACTTGAAAACCTCATGTTTCAACCCAACAAAAGAAGAAAGCAATCTACTTTGAAATGGAATATATGAGAATGAGATCACTAAGGAAGAATAAAATCATAAAATATATTTATCAAGTTAACACATTAAAACAGTTCTTCACCATCACTAAACAAAAGGTGGATCAATTATCAAAGTTGAAAGCAAAACCACTATGGCACTATCCCAAGTCTAAGAGAATCACACTAATAGCAATCCTTGAGCACATATACTATAAAATGTAACCTTTTACTACTGATTGGTGGGTGAGTCTCCTAATGGGATTTTTTTGTCTTACAAGTAATCTTTTGACTTGTTCGACAAGTAACCCCGAAGCTTCTAGTATTCACTGGGTGAGTCTCCTAATGGGATTTTTTTCATCCATAAGACACGAATTTGAGACCTCGTGAAAGATGGGGGCGGGCCACAAACCAAATGAACCAACCTTCATTAGTAACCTCAAGCTCTTTATGTCTCTTCTTGTCATTGCTCTATTTTTTAAACAATTTGTATAGCATGAAAAGTATATAATATTGATTATCACCCAAATCCCCTATTTAATGGATTAAAGTATATTTTTTTTTTGGAAAAAGTAAATTTCCATTGAGAAAGGGATAACATATACAAAAACGCTTAGTGTTACTAAGCCAAAGTAACTCGCATCAACATGGACAAATTCATGCTTTACAACTCACAGTAAAAACAAGGCCAAAAAGGCAAATTTCAATAAACAAGAACTCAGTGGCCAATGGGGTCATCTTCTTCCACCCACCCAATGACTGAGGTGGTTTCTTGGGTCTTTCACTCTAACTCCACATCTAGTTTTAATAAGTTGAATGGCATTTTGTGCACAAATCAAAGCATTTGGGGATTCCGCCTGAAAACAAACCATATTCCTATGTCGCCAGATAGCGTAGGTTAGGGTGGTAAGGGCCGTGATTCGAAGCTTGAAGATAGGAGAGCTTTGACACTTACTCATGGCAAACCAATGGAGCCAATCATGCAGATTATCAAGGGCGATCCCGACTCCAACCCAGTTCATCACATACTCAAGTACAAGTTTTGAGAACTTGCAGCCAAACCAGGTGTGATTAGTAGTTTTCGGCATCTCATTGCAAAGTGGGCAAGTATTCGTTGATGTCATACCAAGCTTGTGCAGACGATCACGGTTCGGCGCTCGATCTTTAGCAGCGAGCCACACAATGAAAGCACATCGGAGGATGTTGGGAGTACGCCAAATGAGGGAGCCCCACGGAAAATGATGTCCTTTATCCCTCCATACATCATACAGAGCACGACTGACTCCTTTCTGGTTGTTCTGATTCCAAATTCTTTCCCAACAAGAGTTACCGACATTGCCTTTGATGATAAGAAGCTCATCTCGAATTTTAAGCAGACATTTCCAAGTCCAGCTGTCATTGCTTTTTCTTGTGACATTCCAGATACTAGAACCATGAGTACTGACATTGTGGCACCATTGAGCCCAGATGTTGTCAGTGTGAAAATCAATGTCAAAAATCAGCTTTGCTGCTTGGGCTTTGTTCCAAGCGAGGAGCTCTTTAAATCCTAGGCCGCCTTCATCTCTAGGTTTGGAAATGTCTTTCCAAGCAACCAGTTTTCTTCTGCTGTCAGCTGAGCCACTCCAGAGGAAGTTCCTCAAGATCTTCTCCACACTTTTAAGAATCGTTTTTGGTATAATGAAGACTCTAAGCCAGAAGTTAGTTATTCCACTAAGGACAGAGCGTATGAGTTCACAACGGCCAGCATAAGAAAGGAGTTTTGAGGACCACGACTGAACTCTACCAATGATCTTGTTAATAAGTGACGAGAACTCAGAGCAAGAAAGCTTACAAGAGTGAAGAGGAAGGCCAAGATAGGTGATGGGGAGCTGCCCGACTTGTAACCCCAAGATGTTTACAACATTATGCTGGGTAGCCGGGTCCATGTTGGCACAAAATATGCTGGATTTCTGTGAGTTACAGATCAGGCCAGAGACATTGGAGAAATGCTGGATGGAGTCTGCAAGATGTTGAGCTGAGTGCGAATTGCCTTTACAGAAAAGTAGTAGGTCGTCCGCGAAGGCCATATGAATGAGCTTGATTTCCTTGCATCTTGTATGGAATCCAAAATTAGTGACCTCACACATCTTGGCAAGATATCTGTGCAGGTATTCAGTAGCAAGAGCAAAGAGGTAAGGCGACAGAGGGTCTCCTTGACGGATTCCTCTCTGTGCTTTGAAGAATCCAACAGTAGCGCCATTGACATTGATCGAGAAGGAGACCGTTTCAATGCATGCTTGGAGCAGTCTTCTGAATGGAGCAGGAAACTGGAAGGCGTGAAGGATGTCTGAAATGAACTTCCACTCAATAGTGTCATAGGCTTTCATGAGATCAAGATTAATTGCACATCTAGCGGTCTCGCATCCTCTATTATAATGTTTCAAGATTTCCTGGCATACAAGGATATTGTGCCACACTCCTCTGTTAGGCAAGTATGCACCTTGCCGGCTGTTCACAATGCGATGTAACACTTTCTTGAGTCTGGCAGTGAGGATTTTAGAGATGATTTTATAAAGTGTTGTGCAACATGAGATTGGACGGTAATCTGCAAGGGTTTCTAGGTTGGCACATTTGGGGATCAAATGAATGATCGTGGCGTTGATTTGCTTGAGGAGCTGACCATTGGCAAAAAAATCAGCCACCGCTCTGAAAATATCATCCCCGATGATGCCCCACGATTCTCTGAAGAAAGCACTGCCATAACCATCAGGTCCTGGGCTCTTGGAGATGGGAATTGAGAAAACAGCTTCTCTAACCTCCTCATATCTGATTGGTGAGCATAGCATAACCGCTTCAGCAGCGTCAACACAAGGTCCTCTGTTACACGTATCAGTATCACTATCTACAGTGCTAGGATTGTTGTTGCCAAGTAGGTTCTTGTAGTAGGTAAGAATGTGATTCTCAATATCAGGAGAGTTCTCAAGTCTGCTACCATATTCATTTACTATGGAGAAGATGGTTCTGGAAGCTTTCATGTGTTTGATGGAGGCATGGAAAATTTTTGAATTCTCATCACCACTAGTCAGCCATCTGACTTTAGATCTTTGCATAAGGTCCTTGATCACCAGATTCTGCTGGGTATTAACCTCCTTGATAAGGCGCTTTTCTTCAGCAATCAAAAACAAATCAAACGGTTGAGCATATAAGCTGTTCTGAACGTTGTGAAGCTAAAGTTTGAGATCAGAGAGAGCATTTTCAATGTTCGAGTAGCAAGTCTTGTTTAATTCTCGAAATTTGATCTTTAATGCTTTAAGCTTTGTAACAATGGAGTATAGCATATGCCCCTGCACCGGTTTGTCCCATTCGTCAGCAACTATGTTCTGAAAATTTTTATTTTGAGTCCAAATGTTCCTGAACTTGAAAGAGAAGGTCTGCTTAGTTGGCTTTTGGAACTTGATGATTGCTGGACAGTGATCAGAAGAGCGCTTATTATCAAATAGAGCAAAGGCATGTGGGAAAGAGGAGAACCAACTGAAGTTGTGCATGACTCTGTCTAATTTCCGAATAATTCTGTCACCTTGCTGCTGGTTGTTGTCCCAAGTGTAGAAGTTTCCAGAAAAACTCATATCAACCAGATTAGTGATGTTGACAAGGTTTTTGAACTTGTGACAAGCACGACCGGTAGAACCATCATCTTGCTTGTGTTCCTCGGTTTTAAGGATTGCATTAAAGTCTCCAAGAATGACCCAAGGAAGTTAAGCCCCACTACTAATGTTATGAATGTCTTCCCAGAGAAGCTCTCTCCTAGCATCATCATTTCGTCCGTAAACGAAGGTTATGAGGAACGGGGTGGAGTGGCCAAGAATGCAGGCTTGGCAATGAATGAGCTGATCCGTAAGGCGGATAATTTGAATGCCAACAGAATTTGGATCCTAGAGAAGCCAGATGCGGTAGTTATCAGCTAGGTTCCCATTGTGTGCTGAGTTCCAGGAATTAAGAAATATTCTTGCAATTTGATTGAATTTGTCCTTTTTGATGCGAGTTTCAAGTATACCCATAATCCTAATATCAAACTGGTGTATTAAATCCAAAATGGCGGAGCGCCTAGCGGGGGTGTTACACCCCCTAACATTCCAACAAGCAATGGAGAATCTATCCATGGGGGATAGAAGATTTGTTGAGGCCGACCGTCTGATTTGACCCCTCTAGAACAATTTCTATACGTCCCTCGACATAATCTGTCTGTTTGTTGCATTGCCCTTGATCAGGTTTTGCATCACGATCGCAGGCAATCACTTTGCCATTTTTAACCATTTTCCAGTCTTCCCTCTGAGACCGAAGAGTAGCTCCCTGGTCTTGATTCTCCTTCTCATCACTACGACGAGCGTCACTGTTTATGACATTGTTTTCCAAAGTTTGCCTCTCCACATTATGAGCTGATTTTTCCTGAGGTTTAACAACCCAAATTCTTCTTTTAGTGGTTCTAGCATATCTAACAAAGGGTTTGACCTTATTGCATTCCCCATTTTTGTGACCAAATTTGTTACACACCCCACACGCCCATGGTTTCCAATCATAAATCACTGGTTGCTTCACAACATCACCTTCCGGTTTCTTGATCATTATGAACTCGCGGTTAGCATGGACAACATCAACTTCAACAAGAATTCGAGCAAAGGAGGAGCATTCCCACTGATGAGTTAACTTGTCAGAAGAGAGTGGGTTCCCCAGGCATGTACCAATTTTGCTTAGGGCTGCAGGTGTCCAAAACCTAATATCAAGGTTTGGAAGGGATGCCCACAGTGGGATGGTATTGAAACTTGCAGGGTTAAGCTCTAGGCCTGGTGTCCATTTTTTGAGAAGCACTGGTCGAAGGCCACCAAGCATCCAAGGCCCACCATTCAAGATCAAATTGGCGTCATTCACTGAGCTAAACCGAAAGATGAAGACTCCTTCCTTGTTCAGCAGGATTTTTGGGGGAGGACAACAATTCCATCTTGCAAGGGTAAAATTCTTCATAGAATCAAGCGGGACTCTTGGTCCCGGAACAAGACCAACCAGGGAAGATTCCCAATGCTTGGTGGAATCCACAACGTCTTCCACCAGAATTTCAACTAGGTTCTCATCAACACCATCAACTTTGTGCAATTTGATACCATTACTAAGCTGTCTATTACCCGCCACCACCTCACAGAAGGATCGAGGCCTTACCTTGAGTGCAGGAGCTGAAATTTGGTTTTGGCCAATGTCCGGGAGCTCAGCGATACCGGCGTTGTTTCCCTCCACATCGTTAGCAAGGTCACGATCTAGATCTGGGAGATTTTGGGCGTTCCATCCAGGGGGAACAGGAGGCGTTGAATCAGAGGGTTCTTGGTTCAACAGTGTCGGAGTAGCAGGGATAGTAGTTCAAAAGAATTAATCTAAACCACCCTTCTTTTTCATCTCTAGCATATACTGATATTGTTAGAGAAGGAAAGAACAAGTTGGTTTTGAAATATCATGAATTACAAGCATATATAACAAACTCACATCCAACAGAACTTAAGGCAAATCTCTTTCAGTCTCTAAAATTTAGGGTAAAAGTTGAAACCATTGAGCATTCTCTCACAACATACATTGCATATATATACACCATCATTCCTAGAGAGGATTCAAAACATGGCCGACGAAGAGCACAACGCCAGTTGTATCTTCCCGAATCAGGAACATGAAAGGACGGTCAGCCACAAAATCCACCGGTGGTTCCGGTGGCTCATCACACAGACACATCTCAACTACTGAAACTGCAGCTGCTTCAGTTCCTTCCTCATTGACCTCAATACAAGCCTTATGGTAGATTTCTGATACATGTAACTTGTTACTCTCCTCAACCGAATCCACCATCTCAGTTAGTCCTCCGCTAGTAAATATTGATGACGCGCCTAATGCTTTCAGAGTGTCGGAAGTTTTGGATCCAAATGTAATCTTGAACTTTGGAACCCTAAATTTGTTCACTCTTAATTTAGTATGAGGCAAGTGTCGGTCCAAGAATCCGGATTCCGAGCCCAGTTTCTCCATCAGTGCGGGCAGTCCGTCTATTGAATGAGGAAGAAAAATGTACATGGAGAACTGACGTTCATCTTCTCCTTTCTTATATGGAAGGCGTAGAGCTTTGAAGCTATCAAAGATCCTAATAAACTGCATTCTGTAGCTTGACATGAAAGGCGCCTTCACTGAATTACCACCAAGAAGGTGGAAGTCATGATCTTGTGTTCGTGATGGATCAAATTTCTGATCCCATGTCCCCTTAAAATAAAGAGCATTGGCAAGGATGAGCCTGGTACTTGAACTAATTGAATCAGTGTCGAGAATTTGCTTAATGAGGCCATTAGTTTGCTTCTCTGCCCATGAGTTCACTTGGTATACAATTTCCTCTGCCTTCACCACAACAATAAATTAGGGATCTTTTTTTGGAGGCGGCTTTAATTTAATTCAAGGGAAATCTAAACAAGTCACCATCAGAAGCTGATGGAGAAATTCAATTCAATGATGAAGCAACATCTAAGTATATATGAATTTAAAAAGAAGAGTTAGCTTACTTTGGATTTAAAGTCAACTTGGAAACAAGCTGCCTTATAGAAATTATGTACAACGTATTGGAAAGAAGGCTTTAAAGGGAGGTCCTCCTGGATCCATACGCCGTTACCAATTGAGAGCTTTGGGCCTCCGGTGGGGCTGCCGTCGGCGAATACAACGGAGACAAGCTCCGATGAGAGCCTGTTGACGTCGTCGATGGAGTCTGACTTGAGAAAAGAGAGCAGCTGTTTGAGGGTGCGGCCGCCGGCGCCGGCAGCGATGAGGCTTATCACGACGTTGAGCGAAAGCGGCGAGAGAACGAGGTTTGAGTTGTTAGCCAACTCTGTCAATGAAACGTGTCGGGCAATTGCAAGGGACACGTCGCTCTGGTTTCTCATGAGCTGTTGGAGGTCCATTGCCAAGCGTGACCAGGGGAGTCTTGGATTGATTGATTACAAGAGTTACATAAATAGGGCTTGGTTGCCTTGCCCTCCAATTTTCCTATCTATTAACAAGGATAGAAGATTTTCTACTAGAGAATACATGGAAAGATATTACTGTAAGAAATACATAGAAGATAATTATTCTTTCAACAAGGATAGAAGATTTTCTACTTAGATATGGAAAGATATTATTAAAATACATAGAAGATAATTATTCTTGCCTAATTAAATATTGTATCTGATTTTGATACGGAAGAAAGATCGAGTGCCAGGCCTTCTCGGAATCATTGTCGTCCAAGACGATATGAGGATTAATATATATAAGTATTTTTGATGAACATTAATTTATAATTTTAATATTCTATTTATTTCATGTAATTTTTATAAACTAGAACTTGTCTCTCTTTCCGGGTTTTCTTTACGGTTCTTTCCCGAGATGCCTTTTTTGAACCGTTAGGGCTTAGGTATAAATACTCTTGGTGTAATTCTCATAATTTATCCAAGAATTAGTTTAGCCCTAAATTTCTCTTAGCTTATCAGTTTTCTCCCGTGGCCACCAACCACGTTATTTCGAGTCGGAATCCACACCGGGTTAGGTTCAACCCCCTTGACCAACAAGGGTTCGATACGCGGTCCACATCGGGTCCGTATCAACTGGTGCTTTCATCCCGAACACCATGTCGAAATCCATTGTCGAAGACTCCTCCAACAATGCCGGCGATTACCCCGATCTCCGTGCTTTGATTCTGCAATTAACTGATACAGTTGAGACGATGCGTTGTGAATTTGATTTGCATAAGTCGAGTACCGATAATTTGCGGGAGTGGGTCAACAATCTGTCGAACCCTAGTGCCAGCCTTGCCGCCGCCTCCATCGCTTCGGACCAGGTCGCACGAATTCGGGACCGCCGCTGCAAAACCCTAATACAGCGACATCGTTTTCGTCGGGCTGGGTCCAACCGTTAACACTCCCGAGCGAGGGTGCGAATCCGACCACGGGTTGGCCGTCGCAAATCATCGCCCTTAGCGCAGCAGCCTCGCCCTTCGCCGATTGGACGTCGCCCGCTCCGCTCGGCCTTCGCTTCGCAAACTATAGCGCGGGGCACAACTTGCGCCTCGGTCCCCACGGCGCGGGACCATCAAACGTCATGCCTTACGCTAATGCACCGCCAATCGAGGCCAATCAGATTCAGCAATTTTCGCCTTATGTTCAACGAGAAGGGGCGCGCATTCCACCAGCCCCGGATTTCGGTCCAAAAATACGGGTCGATCCCCCTCGCTTTAATGGGACGGATCCGAATGGCTGGATTTTCAAGGTTCAAGCGTACTTTGATTACTTCCGAACTGCAGAGCACGATCGCTTGCGATTAGTTGGCATACTTTTTGATCATCCGGCTTCGGATTGGTTCCGTTATGAACGTCGGAACAATTGTGGGGAAACCTGGGCAGCCTTTCTGCTCTCTGTTCAACAACGTTTTGATCCAACGTATTACGAAGATTACACAGGGCTCCTCGCCAACTTGAAACAGAAATCATCGGTTCTTGACTATCAAACCGAATTCGAAGCTATATTGAGTAAAGTCACCGGCCTATCAGAAGCCACCTTGATTTCTATCTTTAAGGCCGGACTGAAACAACCCGTACGTCGGGAATTGAATCTTCGGAACCCGACTACATTGGCACAGGCTTTTGCTTTAGCCCGCGAGTTGGCGGCATCATATGCCGACACCACGGCGCAATGGATCTTGAATTGGCGGCCATGGCCTAACACTGGACAGCGCCAAGGTCAACCTCCGCTGAAGGCGAACACCGCCACCACATCTGGTTCGGCCGAGCCTACACCGCAACAATCGGCACCTAACGGTAACTTCTCATCTCTTCCAATTCGACGTCTTTCTCGAGCTGAACGTGATGAACGTACTAACAAAGGTTTATGTTGGAATTGTGATGAGAGGTACACTCGGGGTCATCGTTGTACGCCCCGTTTCTTGGCATTATTGAGTTGTGACGATAGCTATGATGAGGAGGATGAAATTTCGGAGGAACTTATCGTTCAAGGAGATATTTCCAGCCTTAATTCCATGGAAGGTCTCCCCAATCCGTGCTCGTTACGTCTCTCTGGATTGATTCATGATGCTCAGATTCAGGTTCTGATTGATGGAGGTAGTACCCACAACTTTATTCACCCTGATTTGGCTGAGAAATTACAGTTACCGCTAGTTCAAATTTCGCCTTTTCGCGTTTTTGTGGGGAACGGAGCTTACTTACTATGTTCATATCAGTGTCCGGCAACTAGCATTATTCTGCATGGTTACACTTTCTCTATTGATCTTTTTGTGCTCGCGGTGCATGGACCACAAGTGGTTCTCGGTGTACAGTGGTTACAGACATTGGGCACGGTAGCCCATGATTATGCTAAACTTACTATGCAGTTCATCTGGAATGATAAATCTGTGTTTCTGAAAGGCGACGTGCAATTGTCGAAACCAATCTCGAGGTCCGAACTTCACTCTCTATGTGTTTCTGTTAATATTTTAGACTGCTTTGAAATCCTCAGTATCACACCGGACGAAACCTCGGCAGTTTCGGATTGGCCGGCTGATCTGACGCCGGAGATCTGAGAGGTTCTCGAGCGGCGCCGGGCAGTTTTCCAGGTTCCGACGGGCCTTCCTCCGCGTCGTCCGTGGGACCATCATATTCATCTACATTCGGATTCTAAACCGATCAACGTCCGTCCGTATCGTTACCCATATTTTCAGAAAGCTGAGATTGAACGACAGGTTAAATCTATGCTAGATCAGGGCATCATTCAGCACAGTACTAGCCCGTTTTCCTCTCCGGCTTTGTTGGTCAAGAAAAAAGATGGTAGTTTTCGTTTCTGCATCGACTATAGAGCACTGAATGGCATCACGGTTGTAGATAAGTCTCCTATTCCCACTGTTGATGAACTATTTGATGAATTAGGGAATGCGACTATTTTTACTAAGCTTGATCTGCGTTCAGGTTATCATTAGATTCGGATGCACTCGTCTGATATTTATAAAACTGCTTTTCGGACACATGACGGTCACTTTGAATTTTTAGTTATGCCTTTCGGCCTGACTAATGCACCGCCGAAGTTTCAGGCCGCTATGAATAGTATATTTGCTTCGTATCTGCGCAGATTCGTTATTGTCTTTTTTGATGATATTTTGATATACAGTCCATCGGTTTCTGCTCATGCTTCGAATCTAGACACTGTTTTGAAGATCCTTCAGGACCACCATTTTTACGTCAAAGATTCGAAATGTTCTTTTGGGACGTCCAAAGTCGAATACCTTGGCCATATTGTAGCGACGGGCCAATTAATAGCCGATCCAGCTAAGCTTTCGGCAATGGCCGAGTGGCCTCTACCCAAATCCGTGAAACAGTTGAGAGGATTCTTGGGTCTGACAGGCTATTATAAGAAGTTTATTCGCAATTATGCGCTGCTTGCCGCTCCTCTCACTAATTTATTACAGAAGGATAAGTTTAAATGGTCCGCGGATGCCGAGGATGCCTTTCAGAAATTGAAAGCAGCTATGATGCAGCCACCGATTTTACAACTTCCCGATTTTTCTACACAATTCATTGTAGAATCTGATGCGTCAGATGAGGGCGTCGGCGCAGTGTTATTGCAAGATGAACGACCCCTCTCATTTTTCAGTAAGAAACTCGGCATTAGACGGTGCGGGTCTTCCGCATATCACAGGAAACTCTTTGCTATCGTTTCCGCAGTTCAGAAATGGCGTCAATACTTGATCGGGCGGGAATTTGTCATCCGTAGTGATCAGAAGAGTCTGAAGGAACTCCTGACACAGGTCATTCAGACACCCGATCAACAGTTCTTCATCAGGAAACTCATGGGCTACAAGTTTTGCATCGAGTACAAATCCGGCGCTAGTAACCGAGTCGCTGATGCACTCTCACGCTGTATGATTGATACTGATGCTACTCTGCAGCAATTCATGTCTTTTGCGGCCCCATTGCCGGATATACTGGCGCGTCTCCGAGCCGAGAACTCCACTTTGGCCGATTTGCAGGCCTTGCATTCAGCAGCAGCAACCGGCGCTTTAGCCGCACCTTTCAAAGTCTGTGATGGAATTCTGTATTTGGGTCATCGTTTAGTGGTCGGATCAGCATCTCCGCTTAAAGCCGAGATATTGTCCGAGTTTCACTCAACACCCAGCGCTGGCCATCCCGATATTGACCGTACTTTTCGTCGAGTCGCTGAGGTGTTTTATTGGAAAGGCATGCGTTCCGATGTTAAACGCTTTATTGATTCATGTTTGATTTGCCAATCCACAAAATATAGTACTGCCAAGCCTGCTGGCTTAATTCAGCCTTTGCCTGTCCCTCAACAAGTTTGGGATGATGTGTCTATGGATTTCATTACGGGATTACCGCCTTCAAAGGGCAAAACCACGATTCTAATCGTCGTCGACAGGTTGTCCAAATATGCCCATTTTGGTGCACTTGGGCCTTCGTTTGACGCCCCAAAGGTTGCTTCGTTGTTCATAGAGTTAGTCGTTAAGCTCCATGGCATTCCGGCTACTATTGTGTCCGACCGTGATCCTATTTTCCGCAGTACTTTCTGGTCCGAGTTGCATCGCTTAAGCGATACTAAATTGCATCATAGCACAGCGTATCACCCTCAATCTGATGGCCAGACTGAAGTCAAAAATCGGAGCCTTGAACAATATCTGCGGGCTTTCACGCAGGGACGGCCACGTCGTTGGGTTGATTTCCTGCCTTGGGCTGAATTAGCATTAAATTCTATGTATCATGAGGGCCTTGGGATGTCTCCGTTCAAGGCGTTGTATGGTAGAGATGCCCCACCGATCGCTCGGGTCACCATTCCAACAGGTCCGCCAACCCCAGCTTCGGAAGCCATCCGTGATCGTGCGCAGGTGTTGGACCTCATTCACCTTAATTTGTCCAAAATGCAACAACGCATGATTTGCCAGGCTAACAAACACCGGAAGGACGTTACTTTTAGTGTCGGTGATCAGGTTCTTTTGAAGTTACAGCCCTATCGCCAGCACTCGGTCAGCCGTGCATCTCGGCTAAACTAGCTCGCCGTTTTTATGGATCGTTTACTATTACTGAGTGCATCGGGCCGGTTGCTTATCGGCTAGAGCTTCCGGAAACAGCGCGTATTCACAATGTGTTTCATGTTTCGTTGCTTCGCCCCTTTATTCCGGATGGGTCGCCGATCGTGCCAGCATCTTTACCGGCCGAATTCTTGTATGACCGACCAATTTCCCGACCGGTGCGTGCCACTCAAGCGCGTGAGGTGATCGTGGACGGCGCCCCACGGGCTGAGTGGCTCGTTGAACGGTCCGATGGTGCACCGATCGAGTCTACTTGGGAGCCAGTTGAGGTGATTTCCCGTGCCCTCCCTGATTTACGACTCGAGGACAAGCCGATTCTCAACGGGGGAGAGAATGATACGGAAGAAAGATTGAGTGCCAGGCCTTCTCGGAATCGTCGTCGTCCAAGACGATATGAGGATTAATCAATATACTATAACTAAAGTCGAATCCATCTATCCTAGGTGTCATCGTCTTAACTATGCCACGTAGGCATTTTATTTTTTCCATTTACCTCTTTGCCCTTAGTTAATTTAAGTATTTACAATCCTTATATAATAATAATAATAATAATTCTTATATTATTAATATACAATTATATTTAGATATCTTAAATTTTGGTAAGTTGATTTTGGAACCTAGTACATTATGGAAAGTTTTCATTAAATATAAAAATGTTACTAATATTACTAATATACAATTATATTTAGAGATCTTAAAATTTGGCAAGTGATAGAAACATAATCTTTATTATGAAATAAATTTTTTAAATATAATAATATTACTAATATACAACTAAATTATTTTTAATATATTAGTTTTATTTTTCGATAGGGTAGTTTATACGATCAGAATAATAAGATACATATCGTTTCTTAAAAAACCTTACTTATATCAATAATTATTTTTAGAAATGATAGTTTTTTAATAAGATACATATAATTTTTTTAATATCAATTTAATCAAATTTACAAACAAATAATACAATAATTTTATAAATCCGTGCAAGGCACGGGAACTTAAGCTAGTATATATAAGTATTTTTGATGAATTATAGTTTTTAGAACATTAATTTATAGTTTTAGTATTTTATTTATTTCATGTAATTTTCATAAACTAGAGCTTGTCTCTCTTTCCGGGTTTTCTTTACGGTTCTTTCCCGGGACGCCTTTTTTGAACCGTTAAGGCTTAGGTATAAATACTCTTGGTGTAATTCTCATAATTTATCCAAGAATTAGTTTAGCCCTAAATTTCTCTTAGCTTATCAGTTTTCTCCCGTGGCCACCAACCACGTTATTCCGAGTCGGAATCCACACCGGGTCAGGCTCAACCCCCTTGACCAACAAGGGTTCGATACGCGGTCCACATCAGGTCCGTATCAGATTTCGACCAAAAACAACTACCGTATCTGATTGATTCACTAATAATAACCCCACAAGATGATGGGCGAGGGGCGACGACAACTTGGAACGTACATGAGTGAAGGCTCGACCGGTTAAGGCTTTTGTAAAAAAAACAGCGATTTGATCCTGATAAAAGGTGTAAATTTAAAAAAAGCTCAAGGGGCAACATGGTAAAATCGTTTAATTTAACGGGAAAATTGACGGAATAGAATAGAAAGCGGTGTAGTTCACCGCAACAAAATTACATTTAATGAGTGTGTCAAAATAAATATTTTTTTGGATAAAAAAATTTAATATTTTTTTGGGTAAAAAATATTATTTTTGACACGGTTGACTTTTGTCAACAGATCAAGTCGGTCGACACACGACCCGACCGGTCGAGTCGATCAGCATCCCAACTATAAATAGTCAAACGCTAAAAAGAAATTTGTCACCATCTCTTGCTCACAAATTTCGTAGAAACTATGTAGGACCTTAATAGTTTATTATACTTAGTCTTTAATTAGTTCAATAGCGAGCTAGAAGGTTGATCACGACTGGTAAGTATGTTGACAAATAATCAAAATGACATAATTTAATTTTTATAACAGAACCACGTTAGTACAAAAATCATGGGAAAAAATTGCATATAACCATTCCCTAAAAAATTACAGAACATGCATGGAACAAACATAACAAATTGAAGAATGAATGTCTCTATATCAAGGCTCAAACTTAAAACCATTCTCTACCAATACATATTAAAAGGGATTACAATAAACATATGAACATAAATAATACTATTAATCTTAAAGAGGATTCAAAACATGGCCGACAAACAACACAACACCAGTTGTGTCTTCCCGAATCAGGAACATGAAAGGATGGTCAGCCACAAAATCCAGTATCTCGAGTCCCATAGAACTACATGTCGTTGCGAAACCAAATGCAGAAGATGATGCTACTTCGGTTCCTTCTTCATCGACTTCAATGCATACCTTATGGTAGATTTTTGTAAGAGCTAACGATTTACTCTCCTCAGCTGAATCCACCATCTCAGTTAGTCCTCCAGCTTCAAAGACCGACGACACCCCCATTTTCTTTAGAGTCTGGGAAGGATTGAATCCAAACGAAATCTTGAACTTTGGAATACGAAATTCATTCACTAGAACTTTCTTACGAGGCAAGTGTTCGTCTAAGAATGCTGCTTCCGAGCCTAATTTCTCCACCAATTCAGGTAGTCCGTCTACTGAATGAGGAAGAAAAATGTACATGGAGAACTGGCGGCGCATGTCTCTTCCTTGCCTATAAGGAAGGCGTAGAACTTTGAAGCTATCAAAGGCGCTTATAAACTGCATACACTTGCTTGTCATGAAAGGCGTCTTCACTGAATCGCCACTTACAAGGTGAAAGTCGCAAGGTTTTGTTTGTGATGCATCGAATTTCTGATCCCATGTCCCCTTAAAATAAAGAACATTCACAAAGATGAGTCTGGTGAATAAATCAACTGAATCAAAGCCAATGGCGTGATTAATGAGCCCCTTGGTTTGTTTCTCTGCCCATGAGTTCACTTGGTGTACAATTTCTCCTGCGGGCTTCATCACAAAAACAAATTTGTTAATTGGGTTTGGTAATAATCTTGTCATAATCAAACTGAAACTTATATTCTAACTAAATTAAAAAAATAATAATAGCATACTATATATTAGGGTTTCTGATAATCACATTCAATCGGTTACAATTAATAGGGTTTGGTGATAATCAAATTCAAGCTAATATCCAATCTAAACTAACAGAATAGGCAGATTCAACTCTAGGGAAGCGCAACCGCAAAGAATCAAAGAATGAATAAAGATGCAAACAGAAGGCAAAATATATAGAAGAGGTTGCTTACTTTGGTTTTAAAGTCAACATGGAAACAAGCAGCCTTATAGTGATTTTCAACAACGTATTGGAAATTAGGGTTTAGAGGGAGCTTGTCCTGGATCCACACGCTGGTGCCGATTGAAAGCTTTGGGCCGACGGAGACAGGCTCCGACAAGAACCCGTTGCCGAATAATAATGAGGGTATAGAACGGCCGGCAGGGCTGCTGTCGCCGATGGCGAAGACACTAGAGACGATGAACGATGAGATCCTGTTGACGTCATCGATGGAGTTGGACTTGAGAAAGGAGAGCAGTTCTTTGCGGGCCTGTCCGGCAGCGCCGGTGGCGATCAGGCCGGTGACGAAGTTGAGAGAAAGCGGGGAGAGAACGAGGTTTGAGTTATTAGGCAACTCCGTCAATGAAACGTGTCGGGCAATGGCGGGACACGTCGATCTGGCTTCTCAACTCATGAGGGGAGTCCATTGGCAAACGTGTAAGAAGATTTTGGGAGGGATACATGTTTAAGATCAAGGCAAAGAAAGATATTTCGACCAAGAAAAAGAAAAGGATGATAGTATTAAAGGAAGATGGATCCTCTCTAAACCGATGTTAATAAATACTAGTTATACCCATCGTGCCATGCACGACTAAATGAATTTAATACTTAATTTATCTAACAAATATGATTTAATTTAATATTAAAAAATTAAATTATTAGAAAAAAAATTATATAGAATTTTACAATTGGTGTCATATGAATTGGGCCAAAATTATTAAGGTGATCACACTATAATTTTGATGGCTTAATCATAATTTATTTATGCAAAAATGTAAATAAAAGTTACTTGAATTAAAATCGTTTAATTTTGAAAATATTTTACAAACAATATGAAAAGGTAAAAATAATCTAAATTCTTGTAATTTTTTTTTATCAAATTCAATTCTTAAAAAGATTTGAATTAAAAATATACTTAAAGAAAAACAATGAAAAAATATAAATAAAGAATGAATTTTTTAATGATAATAAAATTATTTTTTATTTACATAAATAATTAAAAAAGAAAATTTAGGAAAAAATAACGTAATTTTTTTATTATCAAAATTCAATTTAGGCTATTAATTATCTTTTTAGACTGAAAGTTCTATTTTTTTATCAAAATTTTATTTAAGATACATTTTTACATAAATAGATAAAAGATAAAGATAAAGATAAAATAATTTTAATTTAATTTTAATTAAAATTCGAATTTAATTTTTTTCAAATCAATAGATAGAAATTTAATTACAAAAAATACATTAATATATCTATCTTAATATATAATATCTAATGTTCTATAATTTATTTTAATGTTAGATAAAATCTTTTAGATCTATTCTAATTCCTAATATATAATAGATAACATTTTTATTTTAGATAGAATCTTTTCTAGAATAATTTATCTTATTTCTATATTATCCTAAAATAATATCAACATATATAAATTTCCAATATAAAAAATCCACAAATATCAACATATATAAATTTCCAATATAAAAAATCCTATGTGGCGAAATCCTAGGTGGCTTAACGTGAGAGGGACACGTAGGAAAAATCCTAGGTGGCGCAACGTGGTGGCCTTATTCGTTGCGTCTTTTATATATATACATAGATTTGTCTAACCATCAGCTTCGTAAATACGCTATCCTTAGGGTTTGTCGCTCTCTCAATAAAATCATCAGCTCGTGGACAGTACAAATGGTTTGACAAAGTGTCCTCCGAACAAGGTCGGCCCATGGGCCACCATGGACAGTATTCTATTCAATTGTAATATATATTTAGAATTTTTTTGGCGAAGGTAAGTGTATTAGCTTTCCAAAGGATTTACAAAAACATTCGACAAAAAAAAACAAAAGGATTTACAAAACCTTATATGCGCCAAAAGGATGAGCGTTAAAGGAGATCTATCACAAAGAGGTCGATGATCGCTCCAAAGTATCCAAGGAGGTAACTCTCCAAGGAAAAAAAACGAAGAGAAGAAGAACGCACCTCACGCTCGTTCCTCCTCGGAAGACTGAATCGCAGATCTGTCGGCCTCTCGTCGACGACGCCCTTATGGGCAAGAAACAGCGTCGTTCGAAGAAGCTTTCTTCCCTTCACCCCGACTCCCCTGGATTCTCCCCCTCATCCTCTTCCTCCTCTCCCTTTAGCCCAGTCGAATCCATTCCGGATGAACTTATCCGCAACAACAATTCCAAATTTCTCAACCCCACATCTTCACCTGCCATTAATGCTCTGGCTGAAAGCTTTGAGCTTTTCACCTCTTATCCCCCACCTACCCCTATTCCCCCCAAATCTGTCCTCCCAACGCTCTCTGAGAACCCAGACATTCCCCCTCCCATCCTTAAATCCCCAATTTCCACTAACCCCCTAATCGCTTCAAAAGCCCCTTTTCCCAAAAAAACCCCTTTTCATCTTAAACCCCCATACTCCAGCAAACCCTATCGTCCCCCTTCCCTCAGATCTCGCTCCTCATGTTTCGGGGTCGGTTGACACCATGACGCCGAACCCTGGGACCACCCCTGTCTCCACCGTTGACCCAATCCCTGCCATTCCCACAAAAGCAGCTCCACCCCCCTCTTACTTGGAGGCTGCTGGAGGACAAGCAAGGCACAAATCCAACCTTGCACTCAGATACTATGAAGGTTATGATAATGGGGAAATATTGTTTGATGACAATGATGTAGCGAATCAGATCCGTAAATAGAACCTAACGCTTGTTGGAGCTCCCTTGGGAGAAAGAATCGCTTTTAGGGCTATGGAGCGCTACATCTCGGCCAACTGGACAGGCATAATCCTCTCAAAAATCACCCTAAATGACAGAGGCTTGTTTATCTTCCGCTTCTCAAATGAACAAGATCTGATGTCCATCCTTGAGAAAGGACCTTGGTTTCTCCCTGGGCTCAAACCCCTCATCTTGAAGCGATGGAGTGCTGGAATGGCACTGGATCTTAGCTGCCTTAGCACCATTCCTATTTGGGTTACTTTACCCAATATCGACGTTAGATTCTAGTCCGACTTGATGCTCAGTAAGATTGGATCCTCCATTGGCACCCCAATCCAAATGGATAAGCCCACCGCATATGAAGATCGTGCATCCTATGCAAGAATCTTGGTTGAGATTGATGCCAACACAGAACTTCAACGTGAAGTCACTATCCGGTCAAGAGATGAGATTATCACCCAAAACCTGGTCTATGAGTGGCTCCCATGCCATTGCACAACCTGCAAAGTCTTTGGCCACAAGGTTAGCGAGTGCCGGAGAAACGGATCAGTTAAGGCTCCAACTGTCAGTTCTAAGAAATCGGTAAACCATGGGCTTAAACAACCAATTCATCTGCTCCTCCCTCCTTCCTCTCTACCCCCTCTCCTCCCAACCCCTGCCACCCAAATCACCAATGTTGAGCAGGCCTCCCTCTCCCCCCCAACCTCGAACCCAAACTCTGCCCCAAACTCGATCTCGAGCCCTACTCTGACCCCAACCACAGCCTCGACTCCAGCCCAAGAAATCACGCCCAATAACCCAGCTCCCCCAGCCACGGTCCTAGAGGCTCCAACCTCGAGCCTTCACAAACCTAAAGCTAATCCCCAGCCCCGCCCACCAATCCGACGGGCATCATCACCATCCAGAAACGCCTTCGATCTAACTCTTCTCCTCCCTTCCCCTCGGTCCCTAACAAGGCATCACATAGCCGCTCAAGGAGCTCTTCCCCGACCCCAAAAGTTAATGTATAGGACCCGCATTGGTTGCTGGAACACTCGGGGACTGAACCACGTTAGCAAGCACTCTGTTGTCTCCGAGCTTGTTCGCACTCACTCCCTCAATGTAATCTCTCTCCTTGAAACCCATGTCTCCCCTGCCAACCTCTCTTCTGTCACCAATAATCTGCTCCCAGGATGGTGCTCTACCTCTAACGCCCAACCTGATAGCTATGTTAGAATCATCGTCCTTTGGGATCCTTCAATTTTAACTCTTTTTGTCATCTCTAGTACACCCCAGCTGCTCCACTGCCACATCCGCGACCTCCATTCCCCACATGAATTCCTCGTGTCCTTCATCTATGCCCATACCACCCCCTCGGGCAGAGCTGACCTCTGGAACACCATTCTCTCTCTTAACAACACCATCAATGAACCTTGGCTTCTAGCAGGCGACTTCAATGTCATCCTCAACCACAGTGAGCGTGCAAGTGAAAGGAACTCCACCCCCAAAACAATAATGAGCTCTCCCTTTGCCTCAGTCAAACTGGCCTTTTTGACATGAAATTCAGTGGTGCTCATCTCACTTGGAATAATAAACACCTTGATGGGACCCGCACATGGTGCAAACTTGACTGTACCATCATCAATAGGGATTGGATCCTCAATTTCCCTCTGGCCAACACTCTCTTTGCTTCCCCGGGGATCTCCAACCATAGCCCATGATTATCATCTTCCCAAGTCTAACCCCAAACAAGAAAATCCCGTTTCGGTTCAGCAATTCCTGAGCATCTCATGAACTCTTCCTCCCCACTGTGGCCGAAGCCTGGAAACAGCACATTGAGGGCTTCAACATGTACCGTGTTGTTACCAAGCTCAAGCTCCTCAAAGCCAAACTCAAAAAATTCAGTAATGGTAACATCGAAGTCCTCTCCTCCCGACTCAAATCCAACAAAGAGGCCCTAGCCGCCATCCAAACTTCTCTCCAACAGCAACCCCTTAACACCTCTCTCCAAACCCAAGAGGCCACCCTCATAAGCAACATCTTAACCGAAACTAACACCCTCTCCTCCATGCTCCGACAACAAGCAAAACTCAATTGGCTCAAAGGTGGAGATCAATGCTCCTCCGTTTTCCACAACTCAATCAAAAAGCGCCGCTCAAAAAATTTCATCGGCTCCCTTCTCAACCATCAAGGGGTTTCCATCTCTGACCCTTCTCTGTTAGCCAACCACATCCTTCATTTCTACACCAACCTACTTGGATCCAACACTCCACCTACCCCTTACCCAAACCACTCTCTTTCTGCGGGACCGTCCCTCTCCATCCAACAAACCCAGTCTCTACTCCAACCCCCCTCTGATTCTGAAATTAAAAATTCTCTCTTAATCATTGACCCAAATAAAACTCCAAGCTCCGACGGATATAACTCCTTCTTCTTCAGGAAGGCCTGGATCGTGGTTAGAGCCGAAACCCTACTCGCCATACAAGATTTCTTTCGAAATGGTCACCTCCTTCGCCAAATTAATCACACCATTATCCACCTCATCCCCAAAATCCCAAACCCCAATCTTGTCTCTGATTTTCGCCCTATTTCCTGCTGCTCCACCCTCTACAAAACCATCACCAAGCTTATCTCTGATCGCATTCGTTGTTTCTTGCCCAACCTCATCTCCGACTGCCAGGGGGCGTTTGTTCCCGGGCAGTCCATAAGACACAATATTTTGCTTTGTCAGGAACTCTTCAAACATTATGGAAGGCATAACATCTCACCCAACTGTGCAATTAAAATTGATTTCAGGAAGGCTTTTGATATGGTAGAATGGCACTTTGTGGAGCATGTCCTACTTTTCTTTGGCTTCCCCGATTCCATGATTCGATTGATAATGACCTGCATTACCACTACCACTTTCTCAATCTCAATCAATGGTGAACCCCATGGATTCTTCCCGGGTAAAAGAGGGCTTCGCCAAGGCGACCCCCTCTCACCTTACATCTTCGTCCTTGTCATGGAGTATCTTAGCCGTATGCTTCAGAGTCTGAGATCCGATCCCGATTTTACTTGGCACCCAAACTGCAGAGGCTCAGAGATCAACCACCTGGCATTCGCGGACGACCTTATCATCTTCTCTAAAGGTGACATCCCTTCCCTCATGGCTATTATTCGTGTACTTGACAAGTTTGGTACAATCTATGGTCTTAAAGATAACTCGGACAAGACCTCCATCTTTATGGGGGGTGTTGATGATGAATTGAAACAACATGTGCTCTCTATTTCTGGCTTCTCCCCCGGCTCCTTGCCTTTCAGATATCTGGGGGTTCCTCTGGGCTCCCGTAAACTGCCTTGTAGTGACTACAATGACCTCATCAACAAAATGACTTCTAAGGTTCAATCATGGACCGCCAGGAATCTTTCATATGCTGGGCGTTGTGAGCTCATCCGTTCGGTCCTCTATGGTATCAACAATTTTTGGTGCAATGCTTTGCTTTTCCCCAAAGAGGTGTTGAAGAAAGTGGAAGCTATTATCAGATCATTCCTCTGGAGCGGGACTCCTTCCTCCACAAAAAAGCCCCATATCCTGGAAGTCTATTTGTCGCCCTCGCGATGAAGGAGGACTTGGCTTCAAAGAACTCCTTGCTTGGAACCGAGCTTGCTTTACGAAATCCCTTCATGAGCTGTCGGGCCAACCCCACAATGTCTGGGCTCGCTGGGTTAAGGATACTACCCCAAACCATTGGAATATCTGGACCTTTTCCCCTATGACCATTGACAGCTGGTGCTTTCGGTCCATTCTGAGACTTCGAGACGACCTCCTTAGAAGCCACACTTCAAACCTCATCTTGGACAACATCTCCAATGATGAAGGCCATTTCTCCTCCCATAATGCTTATAATTTCCTACGAAATAGAGGCACCACATAGATCTGGGGTAAGTTTATTTGGAACGACATCCACACTCCAAAATGCTCTTTTATCTCCTAGATGGCGCTCCATCAGCAAATCCCCACTAAGGACCGAATCAGCAGATGGCTCCCCATTGATGACATCCAGTGCGTCCTCTGCAACATGGCTGTTGAAACCTCTGACCATCTTTGGAACCAATGCAGCTTCTCACAAGCAGTCCTCAGCGACTTGCTCGACTGGCTTCACATCAGCCACCGTGCTAATTCTCTTCATGGCTGGATTGAATGGGCCCACCACCACCTCAACAAGCGCAATCCCCGCTCCAAACTCGTGGTCGCTGCTTTCACCACCTATATTTACTTCATCTGGAGTTGCAGAAACAATGCCATCTTCAACAACTTCATAGCCAACTCGCGATCGTGGTCCAGAAGCATCATCACCCACCTCTTGAATTGCATGGCTGCTCATAACTTAAAGCTTCCTAGATCCCCAGAAGGGTTTCCTTTATGAGCATTCTGTCAACTTTCGCTCATTTTGTTCTGTAGAGCGTTTTTGAGTCTTACTGTTAAACACTCTCTTGTATATCCTCTCCTTTTAATACATCACTTTTTACCTTTTCAAAAAAAAATATCTCCAAGGATTAACAAAAAAAAACAGTAAGCAATCCAACAAAAGGTAGTCTAGTCTAGTTATGCCCAGATAAACTAGCAATGAGGCAACATCCCTATCCCCGGTCTTGAGCTTGCCTTTGAGCCTGGTTTTAGCATCACCGATAGCGCTTGGATGGAGTAGTCAACCGCTCTAGTGTCGATACCTTGAAGCATTTCTTGTTTCTTGCCGTCGAAATGTGGCAAACAGCTGCAATAAACACCATCAATCTTACTTTGAAGACGCATTTGTCTTTGAATTCACTGATGCCGAACTACTGCAGCCACGTGTGCAGATGTTGAAGATTAGTCTCAACTCCCACCCATTTCTGATACAAGATTGAAGTAATCCTGTACCAAATCAATAGATTGTAATCGGGTGAAGGGAAGAAGGGCCAATTGGCTAGGGGAAAAGAAAGACGCAGACGAGAAAGAAGGAGACCAGGGTTTTGGGATAAGATAATTCTGATTCATTGATTAATTAAAAACATAACAATAGGAGAGTATTTATAATAACTCCCGGATCTAGCTAAATCGGAAAAGATAACGCTGAAATGATATCTACTAAAATATAAAACTAAATCCTAAATAAAAGAAAATAATAAAATTCTTAAATATAATTGATTATCCCAATTATCCTAATATGATTTAGCGTATTAATTTCATTGTGTAGGAGATGACGTTTAGTGAAAAGGGGCAGGAGAACCATCTATGATCAGTCGTTTCCACGCAATTCATGCACATTGGGAAAGTATCATCGATGGTGAAGCCCATAGCATCGAGGCGAGTGTAGGTTTGTTAAATAGTAAATTAAATAGCTAGGATAATTAGAATTCGATAGATGGAGTAGTTTTGGTCAAATAGTCTAAGGGGTAAATATTGGTTAGTGGAAGGTTTATGATCTACTTAGCAATCATGTAAGCTAGATAGATTTGGGAGCTAGCCAAGTGGGGTGTCTTTGGTTCGAGTGTTTCTATTTATAACAAGAAGTTTTTTCATGGAATTCATGACAATGGATCAAGATCTGGTTCAATAGTTAATTTACTTAAATAGAATGGCTCAGCAAGAGGGATCGTGACTAGAAATTAACGATGGAGCAAAAGACAAGATTGTCAACGTTCACAGTCATGGTAGTATGGTACATGACAGACTTTAAAACATTTTCTTAACAACTTTTGTTTCATCCTGGTGAATGTATAGTTTGAAGTGTGATATCGATTAAATTTCATGACAATTGACAAAGGTATAATAGGCGAAAAAGTTCCAATTTTATCAGATGTCTCCGAAGCCCCCTTTCCCCCTTACTCAGCCCCAAAAATATGATTGTTCTGAGTCCCCTTCTTCTAATTGATTTTGTTCTTGCCCAAATTAGTTCCAGGATTCAAAGGAACATCATCGACCAAGAGAGATCAGCAAAGAGAGAACTTTAGAAATGATAAAGTGAGATCTATTGTTTGTCATTCAATCTCTTATGGCTGAGAAAGCCGAGATTGAATTTGAGATATTCTGTACTTCAACCCACCGCTGAGAAAGCAAGGTTGGAGTCGTGTCTTTGAATCCTTCGATCGTTGGGGTCGCTTTGTACAATGAAATTTATCAAAGATGTATTGAAAATTGCAAGACTCATTTTGCTTCTTCCTTGTTTTTTTGCTCAAATCTGATGGTCGATGCCTATCGCTCATGCTTTTTTTAGTTGTGATGCCGGTGTAGACTCATTTTGATGACTTCTTGTTGGTTTAAGACTGTTGACGGTGATCTAAGTGGCAAAATATGAGCCAGTTAATTTTTCCAACGTATGCTGATTTTGAGGGTGATGATGGTGGACTTTGTTCCACATCTTGGTTTTCTTTGAACATGTTTTTCGACAAAACTATATCCTGATTTGGATTTGATCTAGATTATGTCTTAATTCATTGCAAATTTGCCTGCTCTTTGCTCTTATGAACTCTGACTCGTGTGATCTAGATCTGTTTTCTTTGCTTGTCGCTAACACGCACCAATTTCGATTGTCTAGACGGTAAGGTGTTTTCTCATCGGTGCTGTTTTTCGTGGTTTAGAATTTGGTAGTCTACGTGGCCTTTTGAGGGCTTGGTATGTTAGATATTTTTGTTGAATGACAGAGGCCTTCTAGCTAGTGATCCTTTCTAGATTTGTTCCCAGTTTGTTTCGTGGAAGCTTAGGTTCCTTCCATTTTTCAACAGATTGGGTGTGGGCTATGGCTTTTGGGCCTAGTTTGGGCTTTTTTGTTTTAGATTGTGGTTGGTTCCTTTGGGCCCGGCCTTTCTTTGTTTGTGTTTGGTGTCCCTATGGCGGGCTTTAGCCCTTTTATGTGTTTGTGTGTTTGGTGTGCCTTGCAGGTTATTTCCAAGCTCTTGAGTTCGTAGGGGTGGCGTTTGGGTCGAGTTGTGGTTCCGGCTAGAGTTTGGTCAACTATACGCCTTGATTCGCGTGGACTTTTACTTGCTATCCGGCGGCACTATACGCCTTGGTTTCTAACCTGCGGAAGTGTCATACTCTCCCGTTTAATGCCTTCCCTTTAGGTTCTCTTTATTAGCTTGGGTTGTTTTTCTTTTTCATGCTGGTTTGTCCGGCTACCGAGTTTTGTCTCGGTCTCTCGTCTCACCGAGTTTGTTCGGTATTTCGAATCCTTTCCTATTCAAAAAAAAAAAAGGCGAAAAAGTGGGAAAAGTAAGGAGTTATGACAAAGGTATAATCAGGCATCTGGTTAAACTGCTCTTATCTCGGGGTCGTATCTTGAGGATCCAATTTTGACTTCATAGACAGTGTCCTTAATAATACAAAAAAAATAATGAAGAATATTAGGTTTCGATTCATTTATACGAACATACTTGCAAGTCATAATCAACCTTCTAATAAAGAAGATTTTCTAAAACATTGTTCATAAAAAATAATAAAGAATTTTAGGTTTTGACTTCATAAACATTGTTCTTTGGAATTAGTTCATCATTGAGCTTTAACATGACTGTTAGTATGTTTTTTTATGAGGAAAAGATTCGGTATAGGACAAACCCGATGACCGAGAGGCTGATAGAAACGGCAAAACGGGCTAGGTGAGTCACGTTAATGACGGTTAGTATGTTGACAAAAGATCAAACTGACATATTCGTATTGTTACAATAGAACAACATTAGTACTGAAAAAAAATGGGGAAAAATTGCATATAACCATTATCTAATGGTACAGAACAGAGCATGGAACAAACATAACAAATTGAAGAATGAATGTCTCTCCTTAATGTTTAGGCTCAAACTTAAAACCATCATATTAAGTAAAGAGGATCCCAATAAACATATGAGCATATATAATACCACTAATCTGAAAGAGGATTCAAGACATGGCCAACGAACAATACAGCGCCAGTTGTGTCTTCCCGAATCAAGAACATGAAAGGATGGTCAGCTACAAAATCCAGTGGCTCGGGTCTTATAGGAGGACATGTCGGATGTGCACAAGCATTAAAAAATGTTGCTGCTTCGGTTCCTTGTTCGTCGACTTCAATGCACGCCATATGGTGGATTTCCGAAACAGCTAACAATTGACTCTCCTCAGCCGATTCCACCATCTCAGTTAGTCCTCCAGTTTCAAAGACCGACGACACCCCCAATTCCTTTAGGGTCTGGGAAGGATTGAATCCAAATGAAATCTTGAACTTTGGAATGCGAAATTCGTTCACTAGAACTTTCTTACGAGGCAGGTGTTCGTCCAAGAATGCTGCTCCCGAGCCTAATTTGTGCACCAATTCAGGTAGTCCGTCTACTGAATGAGGAAGAAAAATGTACATGGAGAACTGGCGGCGCATGTCTCTTCCTTGTGTATAAGGAAGGCGTAGAACTTTGAAGGTATCAAAGGTCTTTATAAACTGCGTAGTAGACTGGCTTGTCATTGCCATGAAAGGCGCCTTCACTGAATCGCCACTAACAAGGTGAAAGTCGTAATGTTTTGTTTGTGATGCATTGAATTTCTGATCCCAAGTGCCCTTAAAATAAAGAACATTTGCGAAGATGATTCTGGTGCTTGAATCAACTGAATCAGATCACATGGCGCCATTAATGAGGCCATTGGTTTGTTTCTTTGCCCATGAGTTCACTTGGTGTACAATTTCTTATGCCGCCTTCATAACAATAAAAAGTGTTAGTAATAATCGAATTCAAACTGATATATGTAGAAAACAGGCCTCTGCTTACACCTTAATTGAGACAAATTTGCAAGGAAAAGAATCACACAGAAATCTGTCCAATAACGTTACTTTGTATTGAACAAAAACAACCCACAAACAATCTTTCTGTTTACATCACATCACACATTTATACTACACTATGACAGCCGGTAACTACCATTAACTATTCTTAATGACAGTTAATAGAAACCACCCAGGCATCAGTTTTTCCTTGACATAAAACTTACGCCCAAGAAACACAAACACTGCCTACTTAACTTATGACAGATATTCGACTTTTGCACTATAAACAGACACTAATCACTTATTAATTTACATAAAAAAAGGACACAGCTATATTACGAACCTTAAGATAGATTATGAAACCAAGTTTATTCCTAACAATATAACCACGTACAATTAGGCTAGGAAAGAAAGATTAATTACTTCCAAGTCCAAGTTTAGGCTCAACTAGAATTAATTATTGTCGGAGATAGGCCGTATGCCAGGATAGGGAGAAAGGCACTAATTAAAATAGCGAGTTACAATGCTTATCAAAATTACATATGCTCTTGTTTTTTTTAGCCGTATGTAACAATTAATTAATTCTAAACCAAAATAAAGTAATTAGAAAGCCATACGAGAAAAACTCCCACCATTATTATTTATCTCTCTTTTTCTTGGTTTGTAATGATTCTTATGATTTGGTGTCTCGGATTCATCCTTCGATGGTGTTTCTTTATTCGGATTCATGGTGATCTCACCAATCCACTTGGACGGAGACTGCTAGGTCGTCATTCCGTTCGGATGACTAAAACCGTTACACCAGGGCTCACCAATCTCTTTAAAGTGCACCTTTCTAATTTCCTTCCTTATAAGAAAATCTAATTTAGGGACATAGGTGGCCGGCAAAACATTGATTTAACGGTTTAAACACTGGAGTTGCTGAGCCATGAAGATAATTCGGCAATTGGCCACTTCAAACAGCGACTTTCTCCCTTGATGACAAACAACCAATCTCCGGAAAAATTGTCATTGTGCCTAGTTTAGAAAAAAGAATAGGGTTTGGTGATAATCAAATTGAAGCTCCTATCAAAACTAACAGAATTGGCGGATTCAATTCTAGGGAGACGCACATAGTGAATTATGAAGATGCAAACAGACGCACATAATGAGACTTGTCGGGCAATGGCGAGGGACACGTCGATCTGGCGGCGCTCCATTGGCAAGAAGCGTGTAGGTTAATTCTTGGCCTTTAAGATTTTGGGTGAGATGGTGTACGTTTATATATTAATCAAGCTAAAGCAAAGACAGGTTTGGTATGTTTGGCCGCATTCTAGTTGCGGATTTCCTTAAATCAATCAGATTCTTAAATCAATCAGATTCTTAAATCCTACTGTACTCCATTATGGAGTATTAATTTATAAATCTTATAAACTTCTTACTATTGCATTACTCTTGAATAGTCTAGGTCTAAACACAATTAATATGCTTAACCGATAAAAAAACCCAAATTATGCTTCACCAATAAAAAAGACAGAATACATAAATGGTCTCTTGTACTTGGGCCAATTGGTCACTTGGTCCCCTGTACTTTAGCCCTAACCGTTTGGCCCTCTATAATTGCATATTGCGACCTATTGAACTCCTATTGAGCCACTTATCCCAGCTTTTTTTAGGAGTGTGGTGCACACGCGATGATGTGTTATATTGTATTGCCACAATGGCGATGACATGATGCCACAGATGACATGGATGACATGGCGAAGACATGATGTATTATATTGTGTTGTCACAATGGCATCCATGTCATCGCCATTGTGGCAACATAATATAACACATCATCGCGCGTGTGCTACACTCCTAAAAAAGCTGGGATAAGTGACTCAATAGGTGTTCAATAGGTCGCAATGTGCAACTATAGGGGGCCAAGTGACCAATTAACCTAAGTACATGGGATCATTTATGTATTCTGCCAGTAAAAAAACCCAAATCATGCTCAACCAAATAGTACTAAACTTTGAATCGTAATCCAATGGTTTGAATACTAATCCAATGGTTTAAGGTAATAACATCCATGATTTTGAGAGTACGTATCACTTACAAGTTATAACTTATAAGGTACTCCCTCCGTCCCATATTGTATGTTTTTAGCCCAAATTCTTTGTGTCATAATATATGAGGTTTTGAGTTTATTTATACATGTTTTTTTTGGTAATTGTCATTCTAAACAATTTTATCCAATGAAAATGAGAGTGACACTCTTTTCAAGTAATTAAAATTTAATTTTTTAAGTAAAAAGAGAGATAATTATTTATTTTAAAGCAAAATTAAAGTATTTCTTAATATGTGTGCACAAGATTAAAACCCCATACAATATGGGACGGATGGAGTATGAGTTTTCACATTCTTCTTATCTTCTCTAGTCAAAACATAAAATTCTTAAATTTTATATATATTTTTATTTAATAGTCACAATATCATCCAATATTCCAATCCAATCCATATAGAGATGGCCTCATTTCATGGATGGAGATAATATGACGTGAAAAAGAAATATCAACACGTTTTTTAGTAAAAACAAAATTAGAATACTGAAATTTTATACATATCCAAACACAGCTGAGCTAATCCATCCAAAAATACGGTAGAATTGGTTTCTTCGAGTTCGAGGGTCCCTACTTCATCTACCAACTACCGACACAGAGAAGTTAGATCCTGTTTTAAAAAACAAAAAAGCAGAAGGAATTTAAACACAGAGTGAGTGGTGAATTAATTCGTGGTGGTGGGAATCGCGGACCATTAGTTTCTCTGCAACCCTGCGTACTAGCTGCTAGTCAGGCGTTCAATCCTCTCCGGCTTCAATCAACTGCCACACGTCCTCTGGATCCGACAACAGCAACGCGGTGAAGCTCCCCGGAAACCCTAATTTGCACGACTGCCGCGACGACGTCGTATCAGGCGCCACCGCCGCGGGAACGAGAGGAGGAGGAGGAGGGAGGGATGGCGCGACGTGAGAGCGGGGGCGCTTGCGAGATCCGCGGCCGGTGACTCTGCGGAGGGAGCCGCCGCGGGTCCAGCGGCGGCCGCAGGATTTGCACAAGTAACGGGGTTGGGCGAGATTGGAGTTGTTGTAGTAACCGAACTTTGTGTTGGTTGACTCGCACCTTGGGCATTGTCCTTTGGCCGGTCGAATTTCGCTGCCCTCCGTTGCCATTATTAAACTTACTTCCCTAGTTACTTGGGTATGGAATTTTGATTTTGTTGAGCTCACCTGGAAAAATTCGGGTTTTATAGGGAGGTTTGTTTGGAGTTGCAAAGTTGTGGATTTTGGGGTCAACAAGCATCTGTATGTATCGGCGAAACTCTAGCGAGTTTCAACGAGTTTCACCTAAAAAAAGAAACATACGTGAAATTGGCCCTTTCGACTTGCGAAACTCGGCAAAGTTGGTTGCATCAACACTGCGTACACCTGATAGCCAACGAAAGTTGGTTTCATCAACACTGCGTACACCTGATAGCCAACGAGAGATTGCCACTTAGCACTCATTTTAGCTAATTAAACATATATAGTATAAATTAATATTTAGTTATTTTAACCAATTTTAAATTAATAATAATAAAATAAAAGTAAATTATACATACTATAAGTAATAATCTTTTTTTATCTATCAATAAATACCAATCAATCAATATCAATATCAGAGGTGGAACTTAATGGGGGCGGGAGTGGACCATGGCACCCCAATCCAATTTTTTTTAGTATATATATTCCTCGTGCTAATAGCTTCGATTTGATATGTTATACGCCCCAATCTGACATTTGAGCTAAAAGTTATGAATGTTTTAAGATTAGACACATAAAAATCACTTCTAACAAGTCATTTACTTAAAATGTTTTTATCTTTTACTAAACTTCCTACTTTCATAGTGTAATTGAACCCGAAATCTTTGAATAAGTTATTATTGGGATGTCTTAAATCACACAATCCATTATTAGTACGAGGGTTTCAGTTTGAATTTTAGTTTTTAGTTATGAGCATTTAGTGTCAATCTTGTTAAGATCTTGTTAGAAGGTGCAATATGTTGTACCTGTTAAGATTTTAGTTTCAACTAGTCGTACCCGTCGTGCCATGCACGACTACGACTCAGGAATTTTAAAAAATATTAAATATGATATTAATAAAGTAAATATGCAAAAATAAATAAAAATCCAAAAATTATGTAAATTCTTACAAAAATTTAATCCAATTAAATTCTTTAAAAATCTTTTCAATAAAAAGTTAAAAACATAATTAATCTGAAAAGATAAAAAAAATGTAGAATATTTTTAAATAAAAAATCTTCTATATTTACATAAATAATCCATAAAGGAAATTAAGGAAAAGATAATATAATTTTTTTTATAAATATTTAATTTAGGCAAGTAATTATATAGATATTTAAATTTTTTACTTTTTTTTATCAAAATTTGATTTAAGATAGATATTTTTATAAATAGATAAAAAGATATTGATAAAATAATTTTCATTATTTTTAATTAAAACTTGAATTAAATTTTCTACATAAATACATAGAAAGAAATTTAATTGAAAAAAAAATGAAAATAATTTTTTAAATATAAAGTGGGGCCAAAATTAATGTGGTGGTTAGAAAAGTTACAACTTTAACATATAGTTAGATAAATATGACTATTTTTATTTCAAAGATATATATGTGATCATTTGTACATATTTTTTCTTATCTTTTTTTAAATTATCTTTTACAAATATAATAAATATAATGTCCTTTTTTATCTATATTGATCAAATCTACTAATATTATTTATCTTTATGTTTATTTAAGATAAATTTTTATAAATATTATTTTATCTTTATGTTCACTTAGAGATAACTTTTTTGAATAATTAAATATTTAAAATTATTATTTTAATAAAGGGGTGATGTGGCGCAATGTGGTGGCAGAAATTGCTTCGGCTTTAGTTATTAGTAATAGATATTTTGTGCTCCATCCGTTCGGAAATACATGTTGTTTTAAGATTTGTCTCAAATTACAAAACCAATATGATATGACTTAAATACCGTCAACCTTGTTAAGATCTTTTCACTTGTATTTTATTTATACGTAAATATTTGTAATGATTGAAGATAATATTGGAAAAAAAGTGTGGTAAAATATGCCCAATTACAAATATTTTTGAACAAAAGAATTAGGTTAAAACGACATGTAATCGAAAGTTTTTGGTTCCTCCCCTGATCAATATATATTATAAGAGCTGACCGTTTTCGAGCCACCAAGTTGATTCTGGTCCCACATCATATTTAAAAAATTAACTTATATTAATATTGTTTTAACTTTTCTAACTAATTTTCTATTTTTTGTATTTTATTTTTTTCTAATATTTATCTTTTGGTCAACTATTTTAGAAAAGATTATGAAAAGATTTTTCAATATTTTCATATTATTTTAGATACATGTAAATATTATTTCACATTTTCTTATTAAATTGTTATTATCTATTTATGTTAAAAAAATTATCTTATACTTATGTGTCCACTTTATACTAAAACAATTATTTGTTTAGATAATTAGAATTTATTTATCTTATGTAAAACAATATCTAGGGTGTTTTTTTGAGTTTCATTGATAATCATTAACTTATATTGTCCGTCTATATCTTTATAATGTCAAGTGCTTTAATATAATTCACGGGTCGTTTTTTTTTTCCTCATACACTATCCGCAAAAGTCGAAACGGAAATTTCATGATATTACTTTTAAGTCTTAGTTATTTGACTAATGTTTAAAGGCTTATGAATAGTGTTATACTCCCTTCATTTTATTATATATGTTTTTTAGCCTTAATATTTTCTTTTACAAAATATATTTTTTTAGTTATTTTGGTTTTTATTTTACATGTCTCCTTGTAATTGTAATTGTTTATATGTTATTAGTAGTAGCTACTAGTTATCAATAAAGTAAAAAAAAAATAAAGTAATAAATGAAGATATAATAATATTTTTAAACACTTTCTTAAACAATGTGTAAATTACTAAAAGGATACGTTTAATGAAACGAATGGATTATATTTTTTTTCACTTCAATTATTAGCAATGTTGATTAGGTTGTGTTTGTCAATACTAAATTAACTACTGTAGTTTATAAACCTCAACTAGTTGAAAAAAATAGTGAATTGTGTTTATCTTGTCTCAATAAATTAGTTAGTGATTTATAAAATAGTCAATACGATGTCGGTGTGTCGGGGGACAACTAGGTGGATGATGATCAAAGTGGATTTGGCTAAGGCCTATGATCGCGTTTGATGGCCTTTCCTTGAATCTGTTTTGAACCAGACCCATTTGCCTCAACAGTTAATCAAGGTTATTATGCACTCTCAAACTCAAGGTAGTGTGAATCTTCTATGGGAAGGCGCCTCTATAGGCTCGTTCAAACCCTCTCGTGGAGTTGTCCAAGGGGATCCTCTTTCCCCTATTTATTTGTGTTTTGCATGGAAAAACATACTCATATTATTTTGGATGTCGTCTTTTCGAGGATTTGGAAGCCGATTGTTGTGGGTGGTGTACCGTTGTCGCACTTATTTTTCGCTGACGATTTGATTTTATTTGTGGAGGCTTCATATGATCAAGCAAAAGTGATCAAAGACTGTTTAGATCATTTTTGTCTCATTTCCGAGGAACGAGTTAATTTGAACAAGAGTGCTATCTTTTTCTCTCGCAAGGTTCGGGAAGCTATAAGAGCGGAAGTTAGCCAATACTTAATAATGTCAGTGATCGATGATTTTGGTACCTATCTAGGAGTGCCTACAAACTGTGGGAGAGTCACCAATGATCGTTACTGGTACGATTCAAAGCCCAAGCAACTTAACAACTCAAACAGAAATAGCGAAAAACAGTAAATAACACAAGATCTGGTCACGTGGTTCGAGCAAGCTCTACATTTGCGGAGTCTTAGTGAGGAGACTCGTCTCAATCCACTATTTGAAGATAAAGTTCAAGAGAGGTTACAGAGTACAAACATCAAGGCAAAGAAAAACGCAGAAACGGAAAGCTACAAAGTAGATCTAGAGAAGAAGAGAAGGATTAGGGTTTCGGCCCCCTGAAAGGCTACACAAAGCTTTTGGATGAAGCTTCTACGAAGTTGCCACCGCAGATCTCAACGAGCCAGAGACGTCGCCTTCAACGCCGTCTTCGAACTCCACCACTTGGCCTCACCGGAGATCTACTCCGACTTCACTCTCTCTCTCTCTCTCTCTCTCTCTCTCCTTTCTTTCTCTCTCTCTTGTTTCTGGAAAGCTCTCACCGCTAGCTCATTAGGGTTTCGAATGAGCCCGTTTGGAGAAAGTTGGCGAATATATATGGAGAGTGTTGAGCTCCAAACGCAGCGTTTCACTAACTCCAGGAGTGAGCTCGTTCTTTTGGGCCGCAAACAAGGTTTTGGGCCATTTCCATTTCCGGAGACGAACATGGTCCAAGTCATTAAGCCCATTAGTAAGCCTCGATCAATTTAGCCTCCAAACCGGTAAACCAGGGTGGCTTTCCTCTATCCGGTTCACTAATAAATAAGACTCGAACCAATGTTCTAAACCCGGTTCCTGAATCTATACATTCTCTACCATTTAACTGTGTACAAAGCCATATCAGTCTCTACGTCACTTAGCCTAATATACATGACTTATTCTTAACATATGCCCTCTTATGTCACGTATAGAAGCTAAGAAGAACTATCAAAACAAATAGTGTGGATTAAAACGAGTTTTCTTTCTTCATTGACTCAATGCCACATCTCAAGTGACATCATCGATGTGGAGTTCCTTCCTGCAAAAGACAAATTTGTTAGTGGGAACAATTTTAGTCCCAAAGTCAGCAGGATTGGTTTCACCAGGTATTTTCTTCACGGTTATTTCTTGGTCCTCCACTTTCTGTCTTATGTAATGGTATTGGACATCAATATGTTTGGTTTTTTCATGGTAGACAGGGTCCTTGCAAAGATACAAGGCACTCTGACTATCCATATAAAGTGTAGGCAAGTAAGACTTGAAGAGTAAATTCAAATAAATAAAAGATCTAGGATAAGGGTCACCACAACATAGCTATGCATAAAAATTCATAGGAAGATAAAGATCATGCGTTGAAGAGTAAATCTATCAACTTTCATTGACTAACAGGCAAACCAATCAACTTTCATTAACCAATTCACTCTATCACTTGTTTTGGATTCAAAGCTCGAAACTTTCGTTAACGAACAATATCAACCTTCAAGTTCACAACTTACTCTTTCAATCAAGTCGAAAACTCAAATTACTTCGACTATCGTCTAGGCATAAGCACAACAATTAATTTAATAGATAGAAGTCAATCAAAACATCAACTCACTCATCCAAACATGCACAACTATGTCGGGTTTCAACCCCGACCCTAGATAAGAAGACTACTCACACATCATGGAAATAAAGCAAACAACTTTAATTGAAGAAGATATTGAAAACAAAACTAAACATACTTGAAATTGATAAGAAAATATCGTCTTACACACTTGAAAATACTAAAGAACACCGAGCAAGATCCCGATCACTGACCCTAGATTCTCTCTCTCGATCAAACCCAGTTCCGACTTCTTCTCCTTCTCGACTTCTCTAACTCGTCCGTCTCTCCTCTAACTTCAATTGTCTTTGATATCTCAACTAAAGAGGGAACAAGTGTATTTATAGGAAAACTATTCTATCTATAAGGCTAAAAGATATAAACTTACCCTACTTACAAGATAACAAGATATTAGATATTAAAATCTAAAGTCGGCTATGCCTCTACCGACACGGAAGCATCGTTAACGACCTCCCGCTCAGGGTCGGTAGAAACTGCAAAAATCCCCAAAAAATTCTATCTCTTAGCCTCGTTAACGACCTTCACAAGATCGTTAACGAGCCTCTGTTTTGGCTTTTCTTTGAACTTCTTTCCTCTTTGATTTGGACTTTAACTTGACCTTCTCATGCAATCTTCCTCCTTATCTTCCATGTATTCCATCCTCAACCATAAGACTTCAACTCCGCTCAAAAAGTGTTCCTTCCTGCTAAAAAACCTACAAAAAGACACACAAAACGGAGTAGCTTCCATACTTTTCACAAAATATGCAAACATATCCAAAAACACACAAAACTAACTCTAAAACCAACTAAAACTAAACTAAATAAACTAAGAAAGACACCTAAAACTAGACTAAAAACATGAACATCATCCGGGCAAACTCAGATTAACGAGGCATGATTTCTGCTCTCGCCTTGTTAAAAACAAGCGTGTCATGATTTCCACATCAAGCCCATCCCCGATTTCGTAGCTTAGGATTGTGTATGCGCACAAATGCCTCCACGCATTGGGAAATAGCTGTGTGGGGCAAAGAAGCTCGGCTGCTCGTTAGAATTGGACGTCCGCATGTCAGAGCTCATGAGTTCTTCATCTGAGATCGAGGGCGAGGCCATCTCAACCCTAGTAGATGTGGTAACCGAGAAAAGTGCAAGGTAATGGAGGTTTCGGAGGCACTAGGTGAAGGATCACTGAACACAATCGAAGGAGACCTCGGGTTTTGAGAGTCATTGGATTCAAAGGTCCTCGCGGTCTCAGAGGACGCTTCGTAATACTCCTCCCAAATTTTGAATGCAAGGCCTAGTGGAGAGCTCGAAGAGGCTCCGCTAGGCATGATAAGTGAAGTCCAGGTCACGAGAGTCGAACACCTAGAAAAGAAGAAGAGTCTTAAGAAATCGAACATACTAAAAGAAAGAAGAAGCGAGGTAATAGCATGGAGGAGACGTGATCCTAGGGAAGCCCTGACAGATGGGACGGCCTAGGGGGAAGGAAAAGGGGACAAATAGAATTGCAAAGCAAAAAGTGGATCTTGGAAGATCAAAAAAGCAAACATCCCATCTCCCAAGCGGCGCGACGGTTGGGTTTCCAAAAACGTTCAAAATTCAATAGGGAAAAAGAGAAAGGGTGATGAACTCAACCGTTGGCTGGCGCACCGAGAGTCTCGGGAGCATCGCCGGACTCTTGGTGCCATCCCCAATCCCACCGTTTAGCCGTCGTGATGCCGATGCAAAACACTAGGAGCCCACCGCCTCTGCCTAGGGCACGAGGCGGAAAAGAAAAAAAAACACCAAAAGCACGCGCAAATAAAGGATTAGCCACTTACTTGTCGAAAATAGGCGTGAAGAGACGGTGACGGGCTTTGATCCGGTGGAGACACTTTGCTTGCTTGCCGAAAACTGGAAGAACGAAAGAGAGAGGAAGGAAGGTTTGCTTGGCGAAGAAGATGAAACGAGGGGAACATCGAAGGATGGTTGGGCATTTATAAAGGGGATTTTGGGTCTTTCCCAACTTAAACACCTTAATGGGCCGAAATCCCTCAAGGGCCCATTAATGGAAAAGAGGAAGAAGGCCCAAAGCCCGTCAAATGCGTGACAACAAGAAACACTTCCGAAAAATTGCCAAGTATCTGACCCCGCTGGGGGTCCTCGGGCCTCGTTGCTCATAACCTCGAAGCTCAAGGGGAAGCGACCTCGACCTAAAAACCTCGCATCCCTGACACGACAGTTCACAACTCGCGCGTGTATGACCTGCGGCCCTCGGGCCGAGAACCGCAGGCCATGTGGTTATGATGGTGCGCGAAATAACGACGTGTGAACAATATGCACAAGGGAAATCGGCGAGGTCCCAAAGACGGTTTCCCGAAGTGTTTTCTCCGTACCCATCCAAAAAAGCAAAGTCCCTACTCCCGCGGAGCATCGTACCATGGTCGCGAGGTCCAAACCTCATCAAATTAAGGCTGCCAAGCAACCCGCTTCAGGGAATCGCGATGTCCTAACCTCACTACCCGAAGGCTGACAATCCTGCCCCGCTTGGCCAATCAAAAACCACATAACTCTCGACCAATGAGCCACCACCAGCATTCCAACCAATCAGGTGGTCGGAACTCAAGCGTCCCACATCGAGAAGTGGCTAGGGTCGCAGTTCTCAAGTGTTTATAAATAGAAGGTGACCTCGATGATTGCAGGGGTCGAAAAACATCTTGAACTCAATAACTATCTTGTTGATTGAAGATCGACGTGTTGAATCATCGTAAAAGACCACGCTACAACCAAGTGAAGGTCCACAAAAAGACTTCAAGTTGTTCATAGAGACCTCGTCTCAAGCAAAGATCTCGCTACACCACTCCGCAAACCACAATATCCGTGTAATCGCCTAAGTGCTCAATCTCGTTGATAGATATTAATCCCAGACTTGTAATAGGAGCAGAGCTCTCTAATAGTTTGTAAGTGGTAATCTCGTAGTAGCTAGGAGGTGTCGAACTTTGTTAGGTAGAGACCTCGAATCCCGTAAAAAGAGATCTAGGGCATAATCTCGCTATTGTAATCTCATCCGGAAATCATCAATAAAATCAAGTGTTTGCCTCGTCAAATAAAAACAATCTTGTTTCTTGTCTTCTAGCGTCAGTTTATTTTGGGTTTCATCACCCGTCAAACCAGATAACAAGCCCTAGAAATTTAGGGCACCACCCAGAACATATACGAACTACTCTAACCCCACTAAATCGGGAAAGCTAACCACAAACCCGAAGCGAAACGAATCCGGGAAAGAGGTGATTAAGCTCAAGAACAACTCAATAATAAAATTACAACAACAAAACCCACCGAAAATAACAAATCAAACACAACATAGAATAAATTTCAACCATAAATCCTAAATCCATAATCATAGAACTCAGAGAAACGAAGTACCTTATGAAGAACAACTAAGCCAACAACAAATCAGAGCTGTCAGAGCAGAATTGTGACAACAGGGAGCTTGGCAGGAGTGTAACGACCTAGCCCAAATCAGAGCTATCAGAGAAAGAGAGAGTCGGAGGTGTATAGATAGAGATGACAAAGCGATATATCAATGCGAGAAATGAGAAAGAAAGAGAAGGAGGTGGATAAAACTAAAATTGAGAAGAATGAAGCAGGAGTTTGAAGACGATGCAAACAGAGGCCAATTCCTTCAAAAACAAATGGCTCGGATAAGGAGACTATAAAATGAATGGCCCACATTTCATATTCTACGTTCTTTTATAGAATAATAGATTTATAAAAAATATTTATCTTAAATCAAATTTTGATAAAAAAAAAGAAGTAAAAAATTTAAATATCTATATAATTACTTGCTTAAATATAAATTTTTATAAAAAAAATTATATTATCTTTTCCTTAGTTTCCTTTTTGGATTGTTTATGTAAATATAGAAGATTTTTTATCTTTAAAAAATATATATTTTATCTTTTTCTTATTAATTATCTTTTAAACTTTTTATTAAATATTTTTAAAGAATTGAATTTCTTAAAATTTTTCTAAGAATTTACATTATTTTTAGCGTTTTTTTTTGTAAATTCACTTTATTCATATCATATTTATAATATATCTAAAAATCGTTGAGTCGTAGTCGTGCATGGCACGACAGGACCAACTAGTTTTAATCTAAATATGGGGCAAGATTTCAAAAAATAATGAAAATAATTTTTAAATATAAAAATACATATGTGGAACGATTTTAAAGTTTTTTTTTAAATTACATAATTTTATTACGATGTTATATACAAGTATTTTAAATTTTGTATTAATATCAAATTATTGCATAATCTGTAGTAAAATCGTATCACGGGATTCAATTAGTTATGATAACAATCTATCGTTGTTTATTAGAAAAGTTTAAATAATGAAAATAATATATACAATGCTCATAAAATGTTATGGTAAATTTTCAAATTGTGAGTTGCAATAAAAGGAAGGTATTTTGACAAAACTTCTCATAAGGAAGTATTTTGATTAAAAAAAGCATACATTTATCAAAATATATAGACCTATAATTATCTATTTATATAAAATATTTTTTTATAAGGAAAGCATTTTTTATCATTATAGTTAAATATGACATGTAAGTGACGGGGTGAAAATAATACGATGTGGCATATGACGTGTCAAAAATTACATGACATGGCTTAAGGAAAAGGCGACACGTGGCAAAAACCGATGTGGCGCATTTTAGAAGCGACATATGGAAAAAGCTGACGTGGCGCAACGTGGAAGCTCCAAGCAATAAGGTTTTATGAACTTTAGTTATAGATTGAAAATTTCAACAGTGGCTATGCAAAATGATATGTACGGATGAACTTTTGATAATAGTTATATTTAAATATTTAGTATGAACAGAAAAATACATTTTAATTATCAAACATAATTTGATTCCTCATTCCAGACTACAATAACTTTCAGGAATGACTCATTCCAACAGCATACCAACCTCAAGAATGGCTCATTCCGATTCCTGATTCCAATCCGATTTCAGGAGTTGTACCAAACAAGGCCTAATAGGATATATTAGTAGGATAATTAGTTTACATACAAAAGAACATTTATTGTTCTTGAGAGGGAGAGTTTTTATAGTTGTAAAGATGGTAAACTTGAGATTACAAACCAGCCGACGTCTGGCGTCCAGGATCCAGAATCCCGCAGAAGGCGGTTCAGATGCTAAGAGACTTTCGAGTAATATCAGTTATGAGGGTTGATTACACATGATATTGGGAGAGGATTACAATCTGTGGATGAGAGTGAGTCATGGTCACTTTTACATGGCTGAAATAACTCTTTTATATAGCTAAAGTAATTCGGACTAAAAAATAGGCTTTGAATGAGTCTTCCATGTTGGGTGGTTAATGAGTAACAACCCCTGGAAAATAGGCCTTTGAAATGCTGAACACGATCTGGTCAAAGAGGTTACAAGAAATCCCGAAAATCAAGGGATCTCGTTGGTGCTGCAGAGCATCCGGTGAGCAGTCAGGATCCGGTAGACGGTGACCATCCGGAGTAACTTAACTAAATGTTTTGGGCTCAACAATACCCCAAACTAGTTGATGACCCGGGCCTTGCCCGGGGATTTTTTTAAATAAAAATTGTAATATATTATTTAAATATGATATATGTAAAAATTTATCAAATCTCATAGAAAATTGATAAAAGAAATTATTAAGTAAATGAGTGGATAAGATTGGAAATTCCATATGGTGATTGAATTACATAATATATAATTAATTAAAAATTATTATTAAAAATAGTTTGATTGGGATTTAATATTTATCATATTTATGGATAATTTTTTTTAATCTATTTTACTCTAATATTTTAAACTTTTATTTTTATTTGTCATACATATGGATAGAATTATTGTATTATTTCTTTATATTTGTTAAATTTTTATTAAATTGATATATGTAAGGATATTTCTAAATAAACTTATACCAATCTTATCTACAAAAAACTATCATTTACAATATAATATACATGTGCAAAAATATAAATAATGAAAACTCGTTCCAAATTTTCAAATTGATAATCATACCAAATTGATAATTACATATTACAATATAATGATTTTTTTAATATTAAGTTAATATTCGTACGACAAATCATAATCATTAAAATTGATCAATTTTAACTGTACTTTTTGCAAATTTCGTTATTCATATATTATAATTTTTATAAATATTGTACATGCAAACCGTTATCGTGAAAAAAATAACCATACGATCACTTATGTAGTATATTTTATCTATATTATATGGACAAAAGATAATTAATTATTACAATATAATGAACATGAACAAAGATAAAAAGAATGGTACAGATAAAAAGTTATCCAATCTCATAGTAAATTGAAAAAAATATAAATTCTTATATAGTATATTTTATTTATACTATATGGATATAACAAAATCAAATATTATAACATAATAAATATGAACAAAGATAAAAATAATGGATAGAGTTAAAAATTTGTCCAATCCCATATAAAAATGAGAAAAAAATTATTAAGTAAGGTGAGTGGATAAAATTGGAAATTCCATAAGGTAATAGAATTACATAATATATAATTTATTAAAAAATCATTATTAAAAATAGGGAGTTTGGTTCAAATGAAACAAACTCTTATCCTAAAACGTGAAACGAATGCACTTTTCCTAGTTAGTAGTGCACTTTTCATACAAAAGTGCATTGAAAATACAAAAAGTGCACTACGAAAAAGTGCACTACAAAAAGTATGAAAAGTGCACTAAAAAGTACGAAAAGTGCAAATGCGAAAAAGTGCACTCTGAAGTAGGAAAAGTGCACTACTAACTACAAAAAGTGCATTCGTTTCAGGATAAGAGTTCGTTTCAGGATAAGAGTTTGTTTCATTTGAACCAAATTCTAAAAATAGGTTGGCTGGGATATAAATTTATAATGAAGAATCTTCCAAAAGTGCTTCAGGTTTAGAAAATATATATTGATTCATCTTGGACATTGACGTGAGGAGATGGACGAGATGAATTTCACCACGTGCGTAAAAGCTTCCGTCAGCGGTAGTCGTCAAACGTCATGTTGTGAAGCATGACGTGGAGAACATGGTGCCTCAGAAGATGAGGGCTCATACCTCAGGAGCTAGGGGTTTGTGCTCTAGAAGCCAGAGGTTTGTGCCTCGAGAGTCGAGGGCTTGTGCTCCAGAAACTGGAGGCTTGAATGAGCAAGAAACCTTTGCAGAAGGCTTTTCGCTAGTCGGTAGATGTGCATAGCTATGGCTTCGACAATAGGAAGGTTCAAGCTGGCGTACGGGTGACCCAAGGGATACCCCGAGCCCCTTCCCGCTCGAGTCTAACCTGTCTTGAGGCGCGCGTCTGACGAATTTTGTCTAGATGTCCGAAGAGCCCTAACGATGGTTGTCGACTATTTGGCGTCTGCCTCTTGTGCGGGTGTCTGGCGTTTGGGATATATGTTCCCTGCCTTGATTATTCTGGCGAAAGATACCCATTGGCTGGCATTCTCTGGAAGGAGATGCCCGTTTGTTGGTGTGTTTCTGGCGAAAGATGCCCGCTGGCTAGCGTCGGGAATCGAGAATCCTAATCTGTATGTACATTAGATTCCGGCGAGTGGTGCCTAAACATTTATCTTGAATTCTCGCAGTTTGATATTGCTTTTTTCCCTTGGATTTTCTGCAAGGTAAAATTGAATATCTATGAGAGATTGTCGTGGGTTTCCCCAACGACCCTCCGACGCTCAAGTTAGTAATTGTATTCATGGGTAATTTATAAAACGAAAATTATAATAGCAAAAGAGTTGTAAGATCTTTAGAAATGATACGGATGAAACCTGTGTTTCCCTCGATTAAGAGTCTTTGCCTTGTTGCAAACCCCATTGCTATCATCCAAGGTCTCTTGATCAGTTTCTTTATCGTCTGGGATCCGGAGAATAGGTTCATGAATCTAAAGGTCACGGTCTAGGATCCTGAAGTCATCTTCCTTGTCTTCTTCAAGGCGGATGTGGGCCATTGCCCTGGCCTGGACCTCTTCAAAGTTTGTACATGGGTACTTTGTCAACTCTTTGTAGAGTTCATTGCTCCTTTGAAGACCTTGACGAAATGCTTCAATGAAGTCGAGACATCGCAATTGGGGATTTTGACTTTCTCTTGAACGAATTGGTTCATGTAATCACGGAGAGTTTCATCATACCCCTGCACAATTTTGTATAAGTCATTAGAATACTTTTAGGACGTCGAATACTTATAAATCCGCAAATGATTCCACGGATCCTTGAGGCAAATTGATGAACCATCTTAGGGCTGGCCCGTCAAGAGTTGCACCAAAGATTTTGCACATGATGGCTTCACGATCCTTCCTAGGGATGGATGTCATCCACATCTTTTGCTTGAAGATCGAGACATGATCGTTAGGATTGTCGGTGCCATCGTAGCTTGACACATTCGGGATGACGAACCCCTTTGGGAACTCGACAATGGAAATGGCTTCCACAAAGGGAGAAGCTTCATAACCATCTTCGGGTTCCTTCTCTATAGGACGCGGGATCCCAAGGATCTTTGCCATCTTCTCACCGAGAGCCTTCATTTCCTCTTGGATCTTTTGCTCGAAAATGTCCTTTAGTCGCTCTTGGATCGCGGTTGTCGCTTCAGAAGGAGTTGATGCAGGAGTGTGGATCCCGGATACTGGATCCTGGATGGAAACCGTCTCTCCGGGAGGAGCCACCGCAGGATCTAGGATCCTTTCGGTATGTATATGCGATCTCAAAAAATCATTTTCACTTGTTAGTTGTGCCACTAGGGCGTTAGATTTGGTTGTTTGGGCTTTGATTTCATCTAGGTCTTTTTTGAGGGCATCGAGTTGTGAAAAGAGATTCTCCATGGTGGAGGGTCGTTTTTTTTAGGAGGTCGATCGATTTTCTTCGGCTACCGACCCCACGGTGGGCGCCAAATTGTTTTGGTCAAATTTCGACCAGCAATGAGCAAGGATGCTTGATAGAGGGTGTGAGGGGATAGATAACCAAAGATGTATGATCGTCGCCGGTCGGGAGATAAATGAATATAAACAAGAATGAAAAATAATGAATATATGAATCAAGCTAGATGTAAACGGAATGCAAATAAAGAAGAATTGCTTATCTCCTTTAATTAATGGTAAACTTGAGATTACAAACTGGCCGACGTCTGGCGTCTAGGATCCAGGATCCAGGATCCCAAAGAAGGCGGTTCAGATGCTAAGAGACTTTCGAGTAATATTAGTTATAAGGGCTGATTACATATGAGATTGAGAGAGAATTACAATGTGTGGATGAGAGTGAGTCGTGGTCCCTTTTACATGGCTGAAATAACCCTTTTATATAGCTAAAGTAAGTGGGAGATAATGGGTAACTTCCCCCTAAAAAATAGGCTTTGAATGAGTCTTCCACGTTGGGAGGTTAATGAGTAACAACCCCTGGAAAATAGGCCTTTGAAATGTTGAACACGATCTGGTCAAAGAGGTTACAAGAAATCCCAAAAATCAAGGGATCTCGTTGGTGTTGCAGGGCATTCGGTGAGCAGTCAGGATCCGGTAGACGGTGACCATCCCGTGTAACCTAACTGAAAGTTTTGGGCTCAACACTATAAATATATCATGTACGTACAGAATTCAGCGAATCAATGAAACCTAGAATTTCATTCACCAAACTACTCTATCTCTCGGAATTTATATTCAGAAATCGTTGTAATAAAACTTCTCGTATGTTCTTTCCATGTTTTTACCCTAAACATCATTTCTTATTTTCTCTTTTATTATTTTTTCTTTTTAAATTAAAGAGTCAAGTCTTACAAGTCTAATTTAGCATCTACTTTTGTAAGAACTTAAAGATGAGTTATTGGATGCAAGGAAATGAAAGATACATTTAAGAAAGGAGATGGCATGGAGAAAATAACCTTCCAGGTAATTTCCTACTTGATTATTTTTTGGTCGAAAGAGAGGTGGTACTAGCTCTCCCCCTCAAGGGGGGATTTTTTTAATATAAAAAAAGCTACATAGTCAGCAAGCGGGTGATAGCTCGACCCCTAACATCATTGTAAAGAAAAGAAATAACATCCCAGGCGGGTCACACAATACATGAAATCCTAAACTAAACGAAAAAGCTAAAGATGTAAGAAACCTGCGATAGAGTTAGCCTCTCTATAAATATGCTGAAACTGGATAAGCAAGTCCCTACTAAGGAAGCCTTGGTATTGAGCAACTTGCTAGGCTGAATAAGGGGTGATAATGATCCACATATTTACTTAAGAGTAAACACACAAGTTGTAGGATCGTTAGTACTTAAACGAGTCGACGACTCCTGTGAAGTCGTCGACTTTAAGTAATAAAGTAGCGGAATAAATAGACAGTTAAACAAACGTTACCAACAGTCAATGACAAGCGATGTATAGTGGAAACTTCTTGTAAACCAACTAGTTTACTTAGAGAAAAAACACTCCCTTCCAAGCTTCTCACTTGGTCGGATTTGAAGAGTCCTTAGACTCGCGCTATTGATTTCTTGAGTGTTTACAAAGCTCTCCCGTGTACAAGAAAGAATCCCACACCCTTGAACCACGCTCTACCTTTGCACTCACACTCTCATACTCACGCTATGCCTAAGATCTCTCAACACACCACTTGTATGAATCTCACGCACAAGTTCACTCTTTTTTTCTTACACACAATATTGAAATGACGATCAAAAGTCTTACCACTAACCTAAACACTAGGGTATTTAAGCTAAGGTAAGAGAGATTTTGTGTGTATCATCTCCCATTCGGTTAGGGAAACAATACACACTCAATCTCTTATAAATCTTTCCAAATAAACATTTACGCATATAATAAAATATTCTAGGAGAATCAAATCGTCTTTATCTTGATTTTAGCACTCTTTGTGATGATCTTCTCCTAAAATAGAACGACGCAACTGTCTCCAAATACACACACATAAGTTGTACGTTCCTTCCTTAAATAGATCACTTCGCCAGCTGGTCATGTCAGTGACTTTGGCAAGTCGCCGACTCGACTTGCGCACTTGTTGTCCTAACTCTGGAATCATCAAAACTCTATCTTCTAACAAAATCCTCCTTTTTGATGGTGACAAACAACCTCTTCTGATATAACTATGCAACATACAAAACAAAATCATAGTAATAAAAGCAATGTACAAAAACCATAAAAAAAGTCCCCCCTAAGCTTATTAACCGCATGATTTCAGTATTTTGACCTCCCTTAAGAATCTACTCCCCTGGCTAATTCCCCCTTTTGGCATCATAAAAAAGATTGCTAAAATAAGTTGAGAAAAACAGAGGCAAATATGGAAACTTAAACATAATATCAGCATATATAGTCATCCACCACAGTAAACGATAATGTACGATGCAAAAACAAAATAATCCAGAAATGCAGTACAACCAAATCGAACTAAATTAAAAAAAGTCTTTTAAACTGGAGAGATAATGCGGAAAGGATAGAAAGAGAGGGATAGAGAAGGCCATGAGTGTACAACAGTCACTGACATCAGGCTCCAAAGTCATTGAGCCGATCCTCTATTGCATTGATCTTTGTAAGCACATTGCCCACCATGCTCTGAAGTTTCTCGAGCATCCCATTCAGAATCATATTTTGCTCCCTTATATCTATTAATTCATCGTTCGCTGGAGTAGATTTCATTCCCTCTTTCTTATGATCCTTGTCACTGACCTCAAAAGTCTTTGACACCCACTGTCCATCAACCCAGTTCCAACCAAACTTCCTGATCATTTCCTTGTTGAGAACCCTGGTGTTGAGGACGTCACCACCATCCACATATACCTTGTGCTTAGCCATCATCAAAGCAATCAACATGCCATAAGGAAGCGCATGTTTAGCAGTTTCGAGCACATGCTTCATATGAAGCATCATCAAACGAGGCATGCTCACCTTCTGTCACTTAATAACCTTGTCCATGACTAGCAGATCTTGAATAGAAGCAGCATTCCTTTTGAGTTCTCTTGGGAGCAAGTTGCTGATGAGGTAATTGAACATTACCTTCTTCTCAATTCCCATCTTGTTGACCAGGTAGGGACTGGTGAAATTGTCATCACTGTTAGTGACAGTTCGGATGAACTCACGGTCATCAACCCCTTTAGGCCAGGCTCCTTTGAAATACTCAGCAAAACCTTCACAAGGAATCTCCAAGATGTCACTGACATCCTTGCTAGTGAAGGAGTACGTCTTCTTATCAACCATGTACCTCCTTATAGTCATATTCTCTGTATCCTCAATCACTAGGGACTCATAAAATATCTTGACCATCTGCGGGTTGTACTCATGTTCCCCTTGCACTAATCTATCCCATTTTTGCTAAACCATTTTTGCTTCTTTAGCCAGTCAATAACCTTAGTTAATTTGAACTCCTTTAAAAAGTTATCCTCCCACAACAAATCTTTTGTAAACTCCCTAGACGTGATGTCAAAAATCAAACTGGACCTTCTTGTCTTTATGCTAGACCCAACAACAGATTTTGGAGATCTCTCCCTTTTCTTCCTAGTGACCTTCTCAGAGAAAGAAGAGTCACCTCCCTTTGAGGCAACCTCAGGGGTTTCGAACCCCTGTCCCTTTTTGGCTTTAAGAGCCACAGCCATGGCTCTAGCACTTGCTGATCTGGTTTTAGGGCGAAAGGGAGGAGGCATTTCAACATCATCCTCCTTGAGCAAATCAGAATCATCTCCAAACAGATCTTTCTCCAAAATTTTCTTGACAGAATCAACATACTTAGATTTCTTAGAGAACAAGACGAGATTAGAATGTGTACCTTCTTCAGAGGTTTCGGATGGTTCCTTTTGGGAAACTTCCTTGTCAAAGAACTTGTCGACATTCTCCATACCAGTGTCTGTGTCAATGACTTTTGAAGAGTCATTGACATCCTTTGCTTGATCATGAGGAGATAGCCATTGGTGCTCCTCTGTGTTAGCACTCTCTTGTGTGCCATCCACAGTCTCTTCTTCGTCTTTTTCCTCGAACGACCCGACAACCTTTTTTGTTTCCTCAAAATCCATTGACTCCAAATTTGGGGTCTTCACTCTCTCTTCCTCTATAATCTCTTGTTCAAAGGGTTTGGGTGTAGAGAAGTCATCGGTTTATGGAATTACCAACGGTTGTGCCGTTTGGCGCGGTATTCCAGATTTCGGTGAAAGTGTTACGGTTTCAGTTTCGATTTGTGAAGATGGAGAGTTTTGAGATATTTTAGTGGGAATAAGAGATGAGGGAGTTGATTTTGGAGGAGAAGGGTTTGGATTTTGGTTTTGGAGAGAAGTGGGGTTCAGAGATGGTGGTTCAATGGCGGTTGGGTGAACGGTTGAGGAAGGCGATTACCCAGACAGAGGGGCTCAAAGAAAATCATCACCAAAGAGAGCGAGAATTTTCTTCTTCGCCAATTCTGGACTTTCGGTTTTGGTTTTGGGAGAGGCAGGGAGGTTTGTTTTGTTGGAGGGAGACACCATTCAAGGAGTTTGAAGGTTCGAAGGTTTGAGTTCGAGATAGAGAGAGTAGAAGTTGTTGAGAGGGTTTCTCGGCCAACAAATAAATTTGTAAGTCAAGACCCCGCTGAGTACAGGGGAGTCAGGATCGTTCCACAGGAAGCAAGGTTGTTTGTTTATCAATCTAACAAAAACAAATAAAACACTCACGAGCTGCCTCGTTAACGACGTTGTCAGGGTCGTTAACGAGCCACCGAACTTAAAATACTAAACTAACGACCTAACTCAATTCTAATTAAAATTCGGTACCGAGGCAAGTACTCAGCAACGAAGATTCACCAGAAATAATTCAAATAAAACAAAAATCTAAGACAAGGGACACCACAACATAGCCAAGCATAAGAATTCGTAAGAAGAAAAGATCATGCCTTTAAACAGATAGAGTCATCAACTTTCGTTGACTTAGCAAGTAAATTAATCTACTTTCGCATCCTAATTCACTTAATTGCTTGTTTTAGATCTAAAGCTTAAAACTTTCATTTTCAAACAATATCAACCTTCAAGTTAGTAACTTCCTCTTTCAACTCAGTTAAAAACTCAAATTACCTCCACTTTCGTTTTGGTATTAAGCACAACAAACAATTCTTAATCAAAGATAAAAGGCATTCACAACTCAATCTTACTCATCAAACATGCTCAACTATGCCGGGCTTAACCCCGATCCTAGAAAAAGAAACTACTCACTAATCATAACTAAGAAACTAAAAACTTCAATAAAAAGAAACATTGAAACAAAACTCAAAACTCTAATTAAAAATATATCGTCTTACAGAGATTCAGAAGAAACCGAAAAACATAAAAACACCGAACCGCAATCACGACCAACGACCACCCAGCGACCGTCGTCTACCGAGCCTCGGCAGTCCTCTTCCGATCCGACTTCTCTCTCTCCTTCGGTCCTTCCTAAAATCTCCTCCAAAATTAATCTCTCCTGTCTATGCTAGATAGAAGGGTATTTATACTAAAAAGCTAAAAACTAAAAAGGCTAAAAGATATAAACTTTCCTAAAAAGATAGAAACAATCCCTAAAAGATAGAAATAAAATCTAAAAAGATATTAAGACCTAAAATACGTATTCTAACAACCCCAAAAGATTCTAAAAAGATACTCAACCGATACGGAAATAAATTCCCGCTCAGGATCGGTGAATTATAAAATAATACTCCATATCTTCTTTTTCGTGGCCTCGTTAACGAGCCCTCACAGCCTCGTTAACGGGCCTGGGCTTTGTTTTCTTCAACACTTCCTCTTGTACTCTCGAGCTTCGACTTCTTCAATCTTGCACTCCTCCGTCTTTCGCTGTGATGCTCCAAATTCAACTCCATTCAGCTCCTTTCCTCGCTAAAATCTGCAAAATTCACAAATCCAACCTCTCAAGAGATATAATGTGTTTCACTCAACTCTCATGTGTTTGGGCTTATAAATTCAATCTCTCAACTCATCTTATATACAAAAACTCATAGAAATTGGAACTTATATCATCAATGCTCTCCACCCAAGATTTGTCAAAACAAGCAAAGAATCATCAAGAGAACTTAGGCTCAATGAAAAACTTCATAGAAGCTTCCATTCGGCCGGGTTGTAATGGGGCTTGGTAAAGACAAATAGGTGTGGAAAATATTTGGTTATGTGGTGCTAATAATATCCGGGAATCAAAGACTCCTAAAAACTCACATCTCCAAAAACTCTCATAAAACAACATACCAAACTCACTCTTCTTTATGCACACTCATTTTCACTCACCCTTTAGCATCCTAGAAAGTCTCATAACAAAAATAAAAGAATCTCTTGATATTACCTTTAAACACCAATGCACTTCAACTCTTCATGTTTTATTATTTCCTTCTTCTTTCTCCCTTTTTTTTCCTTCTTGTTTTTTTCTTTCGTTGCCTCGTTAACGAGCCCATATTCGGGTCGTTAACGATCCACCGTATACATTCCTCTTCCTTTTTATTCACTACATCCATCAAAAACTTTATTGTGTGCATTTTTTCTATCAAGAGACCTTTCTTACATGTAATAACAAGAGACTTCCAATCTACCCTTCCCAAATACCCTTCAATTCAAGCAAATATAAGCTCTTTTCTTTTTAACAAAACACAAAACTTTACCTCTCCAATCTAAGTCCTAATTCCCGGATAGGGTCAAGCTTATCTCGGCTAGGGAATAATTTTTGTGGAGCTAAAAACAAAAGGTTTCAGGCCAGAATTAGTTATCAAAAGAAGGAATAATGTAAAGGTAGATAGGGGATAATAGGGCTCATAAAAATAAGTTCTCCGTCATATGATCTTCACAAGTAATGAACTAAAAATCTTATAAGGGTCTCAAGAAATAGATAACCATCACAATTCCAAGAGATAATATGCATAAAGAGAGTAAATCACACAAGAAAAGAAGAGGGATTCTTTGATGTTCTCCCTATAAGGCCAAAAATACTCACAAGGTAAATTTTATTGGATTGCATCATCTATGCTATAAAGTATATGTGCTCAATTTCATCAAATGCTATTCTCTTTTAAAAACAATAATTTCAAGTTTGAGAATCCGGCTATACTTTTAAAGACATGTTTACAAGGAATTATATGATTAAGCTAGTGATCGCTATCATAGAACTTAAGAGGGGATATCTATCAATTCTAAAACTCTTTTTGGATTTTTTCTTTTTTCAATTTTTTTTTCAATTTTTCGATTTTTTATCTTTTTTTTCGGTTTTAAAGAAATAACAACTACATAGAACACATAAACACCTAGGACATAATTTTTCTACTTTCTCCCACCCCATACTTAAAATTACAGTGTCCCCACTGTAAGGAAAATAAGAAGAAAAGGGAAAGAAATAGAAAACAAAACAAAACAAAAAACAAAAATTTAAAAAGAAAAAATAAAAGACATAAAAACTTACAAAAGTGGAAACAAGGAAAAGAAACTTCATCTTGAGCTGAATCAACGGTTCTGTGGAGGAAAACAGTGCTCAAAGTTCCCCATGAAGTCGTACATCGTCCTCCAACGCTCAGCATCCTCCACCTCTCTCTGGCGCTGCCTCTCATCCTCCATCGACATGCGAGCGGAATAGACGGTTTCCCATCTATCCATCCTCCTATGAATGTGATCCGTTTGGAGGTGAAGCTGTTGCATCTGTGCAGAAAGATCCTCGGCCCATGGTGGTGGTATACTCGATCCTGCATACTCGGGCTGAGGAGGTGGTGGGTAGTGAGGCTGGAAATGGTCTTGATACATCACCGGGTTGTAAGGCATGAGGCCATAAGCATGAGGGTCGACAGGAGCTGGTGGTGGGTCGACAGGGGCTCTCGGCACCTCGTTAACGAAGTTGGGTGCCTCATTAACAGGGTTGCGATGTGGCTGGAAGTGGTCGTTAACGACCCTGGTGGGCTCGTCAACGAAGATGTTGCCTCCTAACACCTCCGTGTCGATGTCTTCTTCAAAGTTGAGCTCCTCAGTGTCGCCCTCGATGTCGGCTTCTTCGGTGTTGTTGCCTACTACCTCGGTGTCCTCTTGCTCATCTTCTTCTTCATATTCATCCACGTCGTCCCGCTCAAACCGGGTTTAACATGGCCTAAGCGAGAGCTCGTCCTCCGGTTTTGGCTCCAATGGGTAGGGATGTCCCGTCCATACCTCGTACCAATTCGGTACATAGAGTAGCTCGTACATGTCGAGGGAAGGTATGACTAGTCGATCTTGAACCTTCACCTTGTAGCCTCCCTCGACTTGCATGAAAATCCCGGAACTATACCAATAGTTTTTGTTGAGGAGTTGGGCGTGAGCCGGTGTGTAGCGGGTGAGATCTACTCCGAGATTCTTAGCCAAGAGGCTAACCAAATTGCCACACCACACCTCTTTGGACTTGGTTGATTTCTCGACGTAGTAGAGCCATTCGTACCCCAAATTCAAGGGCCTGGGCTCCTCAAAGAGGATGGTGCGGAAGCAAGCGACCTCCGTCCTTGTAGGCCGGTTCAACTCTTTCTTCGACCAAAATGTTGCGGCGAGGACTCTCAAAATAATCCGGAAGATGGGGTTGACTATGTTGGCCCCGGATAACGCCGTGGTAGAGGATTGAACCTCCCCGGTGATGTAGCTCCAAGTGCGGGTCACTCGGTAGTCCTTCAAGCTATAATCTCTCAACGGGTTTGGGAGCTCCAAGATTGCATTGAACTCCGCCATGGTGAAGTCACGATCCTCGTTACCGAGCCGGAACCGAATTCGTCCTGCCGAGATCTTCGACGAGAAGTTGGTCTCCAAAGTGGCCAAGAACTCGGATGTGAGGGTCGGATAGTGTGGCAAGCTCTCTTGCTTCAACAGGTGGGCGACCCAAGGATGATGAAGGCGTCCTTGACATCCGTGTAGATGCCCGTGAAGACAGCGCTAGACTTCGAGAACCATCGGGTGTAATGGTCCTTCTCCAGAAAATCTCGGAAGCACCGTACTTGGCTCTGACTGCTCAAAATCACATCATCCACTCGAGGTGGGGATGGAGATCTATGGTTCCTCCTCTTCTTCTGGGCTCGGGTAGCGGGTCTGCTTGAACTAGCCACGGATCCTACAAAATAATCGAGATTTTTCCAAGATAAGATCCACTCAAAAATAGATAGGTACGAGACCCCATACTTGGTATCAAAATTAACCTCGAAATTATTCGTAAACTACCCAATTGGGGTTGTTCACGATTCTGGGCTCGGGTTGATTGATGAAGAAATGCAGGGTCATTAACGAGCCTGGGTGGGTCGTTAACGAGCCGCCGAGAGCAAAACCAGAATTTTCCGAAATTTAATCTACCTTACATTCAGCACAAATCAAGCATGCAATCTTCTATTATTTTCCACATATCCCCCATCGGGTATAAGCATCCCATACTTACTCAATTATTCATCCCGAACATGCTAAAAATTACCCGGAATTTTGACATGCAAAGATTGAACTTTTAGATCTAGAACAAGAAAAATTCATGCTTTCCTAACTAAAGGATTACAATAGCTAATCTAACATGAATAATCTTTCCTAAAACATGAACAACTAAGCATAATCAAGAATTTTTAGGAACAAAATCAAGCATGCTCATCGACCTTCCTATGAACATGTTTCAAGATATGAAATTTCGACCCTATAGATAATCAATCATGCAATTTCAAGCAAGGGTTTAGAAATCATACCCGAGAACCGAGAAATTGAAGAACAAGGGTCGGAATCGGGGTGGTTAACGAGCTTTGGCCTCGTCGGTGAATGGTTTCCGAGCTCCGGTAACTACGGCCCCTCGGTGATCGGTAGCGTGAGGGATTCCGACTCGGTGGGAGAGAAGGGAGAGGGATTGAGAGTATTTTGGGTTTGAGAGGGAGTGAATTTTGAGAGGATTGTGGTAGAATTTTGGAAGGGGGTAGAAGGGTTTATATAGGAGGGGTAAGGGTAGAAGGGGGGGGGCGACTAGGGTAAAATAGATAGATTAGGTTAAAATACTTACCTGCCCCGTATTGTGACGAGTCGGGTCTTCTGAACCGGGTCGTTAACGAGCCTGGGTGGGTCGTTAACGAGCCGCCGTGGCCTTCTTGAGTGATTTTTCGATCCTTTTCTCCTGAAATCTTGTTAGCTCAAAAAATCTAATTTCTATCCTAGTTAAAACTAAAAATAAAAATAAAAGAAAGCTAAGAAATAATCTAAAAAGAAAAATAAAATAAAATAAAATAAACTGAACCTATTCTAAAAAGCGGGTTGCCTCCCGTAAGCGCTATGTTTAACGTCGTTAGCCAGACGAGCTTCCTTGCTAGTCTCATGGTGGTTCATGTATGGCCATGTTTGGGTCTTGAGATACCCTTCTTGTAGCCTTACTGCCTCTGTGTGCTTGAATTGCTAAATTAGGACCCTTTTCTTCTATCAGCAAGCTCGATATCCCTGGATTGTTGGTGTAGTCCGAAAGCCAAGGTGGTTTGGACTTTTCTGTAACCTCTGTAGTAGGGCCTTGGTTGAGCTCATGCACGTGAGACTTAGTGATCGGCAGATGTGGCTCGGTAGGGACTGTTGTGTCGAGTTCGGGTTGAGTCAACTCTATTTGTGCCACTGCAATTGGGTCGTTGGCTTTTTGATCCAAGTTGAATTCCACCCGTTCTTCTCCTATATCAAAAGTGAGGAGTCCCTTCCGCACATCAACTCTTGCTCCTGCTGTGGCTAAGAATGGTCGTCCGAGAATTATGGGGACATGAGGGTCTTCAGGCATATCAAGGACGATAAAATCATTCGGTATAAAGAATTTCCCGACTTGAATAGGGTAATCGTCCACTACTCCTGTGGCTTTGACACTTGACCCATCTGCCATGTACAGATTCATGTCTACTGGCTCTAGTGGTCCCATATTGGCTTTAGACCAGATTGAGAGCGGAACAAGACTAGCACAGGCATCAAGATCGCATAAGCTTTGAACTTGTGGTTGTCTATGCCGATTGTGATTGCAAACCTCCCGGGATCTCCCAGCTTTTCTGGTAGAGCTATCGATCTGACTTCATCCTGCAGCTCTGTAATGGACCTTTTCCTGCTAAGAATATCTTTCAAAAATTTTGTGTAAGCCGGCATTTCGCTTAGGGCCTCAGCGAATGGGATGGAAATATTAATGCCCTGAAGAATCTTAACGAAACGCTTGAACTTACTCTCAGTAGAGTCCATAGATTTCTTAGTTGGAAATGGAAGAGATTTCACTATTCTCGGAACCAAGTTAGGCTCGAGAGGTGAGAGTACCGGGTCGACACTAGGGTCGATTGATGTCCTCGGCGGGTCGTTACCGACCCTGGTGGGGTCGTTAACTACCCTGGGATTGAGAGGGAGGCTCGGATTAGTAGACTTACCTGGGTTAGGGTCGTTAGATACCCTCGGAGCCTTGTCACCCTGGTATGCGGGCTCGGTATGTGCTCTCGCTGGCTCGTTAACGAGCTGGTTAGCGAGGTCCTGTTCCTCCTTCTCTTCAACTTGAATTCTCTCCGGTAGTGTCTTCCCACTTCTGAGGTGTACCGCTGCTATTTGGCCTCTAGGGTTCTCCTCGGGGCGGCCCGGGAGTTGCCCTTGTGGTCTTGGAATCCGTGCAGCAAGGTCCCCTAGTTGGAAATCAACGCTCCTCTTCCAAATATCGAACTCTCCCCATCTTTTATCTTGTCGGTTCAGCTTGGCTTGAACGTCATCAACCTTGTTGTTCACTCCGTTGATGCTCTCTTTTATCTCCTGAACCCATGATGGCGTCTCCTGATGGCCTGGAGGTCGATATGGTGCAGGTCGTCTATCTGGTGGGGGCCCTGCGTAATTTTGACTTGTATTCTGATTGCCCCATGGTTGATAGTTGTTCGACCTGTCATTATAATTAGGTTGGTTCTTGTATGGTCCTCTCATATAGTTCATTTCAGCTATTGTCTCAGCGGTTCTAACCTGCTCAATGTTAGTGCAAGCAAAAGTACTATGTGCAGAAGAACCACATTCTTGACATGATTGAGAGGATTTCAGAAAACTTACCTGTTTCCTTAGATGGTTGACCTCATCTTGTAAGAATTGATTTTTAACATCGGGGTCAACTTCATCTCGGTTGGGTACATAGAAACATTTTTGAGTTTGTGGAGCCTGTTGGGTTCCGTACATAGCATCGTAATTCGACAGCTTGTCCAACAGTTCCCACGCCTCTGTCGGGTTCATCTCTATAAAACCGCATGCAGTATGCGTGTTGATGCGGTTCTTGGTCTCTGCGTTGATACCCTGGAAAAAGATTTCTTGCAAAACATATAAAGGTTGCCCATGAGTAGGGCACTGTCTAAGCATCTCTTTGAATCTTTCCCATGTTTCAACAAATGTTTCATTAGGAAACTGGTGATAAGAGGTGATGCGTTTCCTTAACTCCGTTGTCTTGGCAGGAGGGAAAAACTTTGTAAGAAATTGATCATACAAAGCTTTCCAAATCCTGATAGACTTAAGAGGTAGGCTCTCTAACAAGTTCAGGGCCTTTCCAGTAAGAGACCATCTAAAAGCTTTTAACAGAACATATTCTAACGAGACACCTTCAACAGCTATGGTGTCACATAAATCAAGAAAATTTCTAATATGCTCCATAGGGCACTCAGCAGGTTTCCCTTCAAACTGAGCCCGTTTAATTAAGGATATAAATTGAGACTTGATCTCAAAAGGTTTCTCTATCGCTGGAAGCACAATAGGGGATTCTAGCACCCTCAGTTCCGGATGCATGTATTGCTTGGCATTCCTTGGATAGGCATCTAGCTCTTCTTGTAGTCGAGCCTTGTCAGCTTGTTGACGCTCAACTTCTGCATCTGCGCCGTCCATTTCGGCTTTCAGTGCCTCCATCTGGGTCTGGAGGATCCCTAACTCTCGAGCCATCTCTTCTGCTGTGGCCATGGCTCGGTTTTCTCGGAGTCAACGGTGCAGAGAACGTTCTAGTTCTGAGTAATAACCTGTGTTATCAAACTGAAGCCTTCTTCGTCCTACCGGCATACACTGAGAAAACAAACAAAGAAAACAAAAATTAAAAACAAAAACGGGGTCGGGCTATTCCCGATCCCGAAGATAAACTAACAACTCGTTGCTTCCCTGGCAACGGCGCCAATTTGTTAAGAGGGTTTTAATTTGACAACAAATAAATTTATAGTCAAAACCCCGCTGAGTACAGCGAAGTCAGGATCGTTCTACAGGAAGCAAGGTTGTTCGTTTATCAATCTATTAAAAAGCAAACAGAAACAAACAAAAACACTCACAAGCAGCCTCGTTAACGACGTTGTCAAGGTCGTTAACGAACCACCGTAAACAAAAATACTCAAATAACGACCTAAATAAATTCGGTACCGAGGCAAGTAACTCAGCAACGAAAATTCACTTAAAATAATTCAGATAAAACAAAGATCTAGGACTAGGGACACCACAACATAGCCAAGCATATAAACTCGTAAGAAGATAAGATCATGCCTTTAAACAGATAGAGTCATCAACTTTCGTTGAATATCAAGTAAATTAACCAACTTTCGCATCCTAATTCACTTAATTGTTTGTTTTGGATCTAAAGCTTGAAACTTTCAAGTTACTAACTTTCTCTTTCAATCAAGTTAAAAACTCAAATTACCTCAACGATAAGCACAACAAACAATCCCAATAAAAGATAAAAGGCATTCAATACACAATCTTACTTATCAAACATGCTCAACTATGTCAGGCTTAACCACGATCCTAGAAAAGAAGACTACTCACAAATCATAACTTCTAAACAAATAAACTCAATATAAGAAAACATTGAAAACCAATCACTACTAAATTAAATAGAAAAATTTGTCTTACAGAAGTTAAGAAGAAAACCGAAAAAGAACAAAACACCGAACCAAAACCTCGATCAACGAACTCGGTAACTTTCGTCCACCGACCTTCGAACTCGACTTCGATCGACTCGCCTCCTCGTTTCTTCCTCTTCTTCTTCTCTCTCTAATTCCACACCCCCTTTCTATGCTAGAAGGGTATTTATACTAAAAAGCTAAAAACTAAAAAGGCAAAAAGATATAAACTTTCCTTAAAAGATAGAAATAAAACTCTAAAAGATAGAAACAAAATCTAAGAAGATAATAAGACCTAAAATACATATTCTAATAACCCTAAAAGATTCTAAAAAGATACTCAACCGACACGGAAATAAATTCCCGCTCAGGATCGATGAATCATAAAGTCAACCTTCGAATCTTCTCTCACGTGGCCTCGTTAACGAGCCCTCACAGCCTCGTTAACGAGTTTGGGCTTTGTTTTTTTCCACACTTCCTCTCGTAAATCTTGAACTCTGACTTCTTCAATCTTGTATTCCTCTGTCTTTCACTGCAACGCTCCAAATTCAGCTCCATATAGCACTTTTCCTTGCTAAAACCTACAAAATACACAAAATAGCGTAGCTTCCACTCTTTTCATAGAAATATGCAAAACTATCTAAAAACACTCCAAACTAAACCTAAACTTACCAAACCTAAACCTAATAAACAAAGAAAACCTACTAAAAACTATACTAGAAATGCGAACATCAATGATCTTCTCCTAAAATAGAACGATGTAGTTGTCTCCAAATACACGCACATAAGCTGTATGTTCCTTCCTTAAATAGATCACTTTGCCAGCTGGTCATGTCATTGACTTTGGCAAGTTGCCGACTCGACTTGCGCACTTGGAGTCACTGACTATGGAACCATCAAAACTCTATCTTCTAACACAAGTTGTGAGTCTAACTCTAAGCAAACCATCATGTACCCCGATCCCAAGCTAAGTGAAGACCTTGTAACGCTCCCCATAGCTCAGCCATAGGAACCGTACAAACTATAATATAATGGACAAAATCAACCTACCATTTCCCATTAGAGTCTCATATAACTCCGCCCGCTGCCACCGTACCATCTTGTCTAACCGAGCCATCAATATTGATCTTCACCCAGCTCTCCCGTGGCAGCTTCCATCATATATAAGCCTCGGCTTTAGCTAACCGATTATCATCATTAATGAGCACCGATCGTCCATAATTAGCAACCTGGCTAAGAACAAAGCAACTCGATTCCCTGAAAAGCAGTCGTGTTGAAATACTCAACTATCACGCCACTTCCAAATCCACCAAATTAAAGTAAGAAAATGTTGGACCAAGCAAGCTCGCCTTCATGTGACATCTCACAAGAAATATTAGTATGAATCCACAAAGTAAAATTAGACTCGAAAAATACTTCCTTGGTAAGAGGAGGGTGGAGATCTTCCCAAAAACGCGTCATAATATTATAAATTCACGTAAGATGTGGATCAACGACTCCTCCTCATTAGTGTATATCAAGCAAAGGGCATTGACGGCCTTGTAACACCGAACCCGCTCTACGTTAGTAAGAATCGCCCGTTTAATGACGAACCAACGGAACATCCGAGCACGCTCCACCGCTCCAACCTTCCAAATTATTTATTGGGTGGAAACATATCATATATATTACGTCTGGTCAAACATATCATATAATTCGGGAAGATACAACCGGTGATGTGCTCTTCGTTGGCCATGTTGTAAATCCTCTCCAGGAATGATGGTGTATATAAATGCAATGTATGTTGTGAGAGAATGCCCTATGCTTTCAACTTTTACCCAAAAATTGAGAGATTGAAAGAGATTTGCCTTAAGTTGTGTTGGATGTAATTGTGTGACATTGTGAGTTTGTTATATATGCTTGTAATACATGATATTTCAAAACCAACTTTTTTTTTCCTTCTCTAACAATATTAGTATATGCTAGAGATTAAAAAGAAGGGTTGTTTAAATTAATTCTTTTGAACTACTGTGCAATTAGGGGTGTCAATCGGATGGGGTCGGATCGGGTTCGGGTCCAGTCACTTCAGTTTCCGTTAAGTTCATATTCGGATCAAATTTGAATATTTTGATACTTGGTTCAAATTGCGTTGGATCATTTCGACTAATTATCTAAGCAAAGCTTAAGGATTGATATAAAAGCTAACGACTAACCCTAGAAGTCTGTCATGCCATATCTTGTGCTATTGTGGATGAGTTAGGGTTTCAAGCTCTAAGTACTCCTCTCTGGTGATTCCAGTGTATCTCCTTGAGATCTTATGAAACAGAAGAAGAAAAGAAAAGGGAAGAGAGAAAAGAGAGAGATGGGGGAGTAATGTGTTTCGCCTTTTGGGTGGATCGCATGGGTGTCCAATCTAGGCTCGGAAGGGGTCTCAGATCTTCTCCAACGAGACGTAAACAGGATAAGTGCGAACCAAAGGGTAGTTCCCGAGGGATGTAACAAGAAAGGATTGGATTGAGTCCGAATCTTAGGGTCGGCAAGGGGCTTGGCAGGAAGAGGGCGTTTAGGGTTTAGAAAGGTGTGACGCCTAGGCCTTACGGAAGAGAACTATAAATTCACAAAAGGAAATCTGTATAAAGCTAAACGTAAATAAATCTGGGTACATCAAATGCTTTAAATAGAAAATACTAGGTCTAGCTAATGGGCCTAACTAATAGTTATCGGGCCGGTCTCTTAGGTATAAGATGACACACGCCCAATATAGTAATACCATAAATAGAAACTAGATATAAATAGGAAATATAATAAATATAATATCAAATAAAATAATAACGAGTTGGGTCGGAATTCAAGGCGGACGTCAAAGTCTCGGTAGACTCGGGCTCGTAGTGATCGATCTAGGTCTAGGATCGAATCGCATCATCCTCCCTCTCTTAGAATCGAAGTGTCCTCGCTTCTAGCTCGGGGGTGGTTCGAGGAGAGGCGTAGATCAGTAGGCAGCACAAAGATCGTCGAGGTCAGAACAAAGGGGGCAATTCATGGCTCTCCCCTATGTACAAAATTACAAAAATTTCGGCCAATAAACAACAATGCCTAGGCCAATTTTTTTGATCGAACTCTTTTTTTTTCAAATTCCGAGCTTTTTTTTTTTTTTAAATGTTCGGCTGCCTTTTTTCCCCCTTAATTAAAATGCCGAATCTCTTTCTTCTAACAAGAAATGTGTACAATATATGAGCTAATTATCATAACAGGAATATGATAATGGAAATAAAATAATATAAAGTTGCTCTCTGCATGTGGACTAAATTGGATACAAAGAAATCATAAAATAATAAAGATATGATATGCATGTAAAAATGGATCCGTACAAATAAGGGAAGGACAATATTTGCGCAGAGGTTGGACAAAGCAATAATGTAGATTTGGTTTCAAGAATAAATCAGTTTAATATATCGTGAGCAAATAATTTGCACGCAAAAATGGATTGGTGCAATTGGGTCTGCTCTACAACAGAGGCGCACGTACGGACGTTCAACAGGAAGCCAATTTTTCTTTTTTGAAAATATGCGACTTACTAGGCTGAAGGAATGAAGGATCGACTCACGGAGGCGGCCACCCGGCCACCGCGGACTTTGATGGTGTTGTTGGAGAAGGATGCCTTCTTCGAGCCGTCTGAGCTCTAATACTTGTTGCTGCGTTCCGCTTTTAGTTTTGGGTGGATCGCATGGGTGTCCAATCTAGGCTAGTAAGGGGTCTCGGGTCTTCTCCAACTAGACGTAACGGGATAAGGGCGAACCACATGGTGGCTCGTGAGGGAAGTAACAAGAAAGGATCCGATTGAGTTCGAATCCTAGGGCCGGCAAGGGGATCGGCCGAGGAAGGACATTTAGGGTTTAGAAAGGTGTGACGCCTAGGCCTTAGCAAAAAGAGCTCTCAATTCACGAAAGGCAATCTGTATAAAGCTAAGCGCAAATGAAATTGAGTACATCGAATGCTTTAAATATAGAAAATATTAGGTCTAGAAACTTAATTGTAACTCTAGATTCACAAAAGAGCTTCATCTTTAATCTCTGGATTGATTGATTGCGCCTGTGCAGTAACCCACTATGTATGGAGTGTGAGAAATAGGAAAATTTTTAGACATGAAAGTTGGTCCATAGATGAGTGCACTAGCATTGTGATCAATCGTGTAAGAAATAGTATTAAGGGTAGATGGAGGAAACGGGATAGAGAAACGACAAAACGGCTTGCAAAGATTGGCCTAGAAACCTAATTGTAACTCTAGGTTGTCGGGAGCTTTTGTATTTTTACCCTCACATTGAATGAATCACCCCTTCATTCAAAAAAAATATTAGGTCTAACTAGGTTTAGCTAATGGGCTTAACTAATAGTTATCGGGACGATCTCTTAAGCATAAGATGACACATGCCCAATATAGTAATACCATAAATAGAAACTAGATATAAATACGAAATATAATAAATATAAGTACGAAGTAATAAATAAAATAATAACGAGCTAGGTCGGAATTCAAGGCAAACGTTAAGGTCTCGGTAGACTCAGGGTCATTGTGATCGATCTAGATTTAGGATCGGATCGCATCAGGGAGTTTGGGATCTTGGTGGTTTGAGTTCTTCGTGAGCTCTTTACTTTCTTCTCTATTTTTCCTACTTTGTGCCACACTTCCTATTCTTCAACTCTGTTTCCTAACTCTTATTATTTGTGTGTGTTTACGTGCTTAATTTGTTAACGTTTTATTGTTGATCTTAGATGTCAAGTGAATTAGACAAGTAACCTTCTTCTTGAGGTTGAGGCTTCATTAAGTACTGCGTAAATAAATAGGCTTGTCCACTTGCATTTTTGTTTTCAAATCTAATCTGGTCAAACATATAACTGTCTATCTACAGTTGAATGAAATCGATCCGACCAAGTTTTCAGTTTCTTAATAATTTTTGACTGGTCGTTTTTTTTTTTGGATTCGAAATGGTCGTTTTGACTTGTTCAAATCAAACAAAGAATACAATTTCAACGAAAGTAATTGTACTATATTTATGTTATCGTGAGGGCAAGTAAGCCTTGCTAACTTATGTTGGTTTAAACCTAGCTATATTTATGTTAGTCTGCTGAGAGCCATGTTATCTAAGTTTGACCTGGATGTTTTTGTGTAACTATTTTTTGACAGATGAATGAATTACCCCTTTTATCTTAAAAAAAAAAAAGATCACCCCATTTATATTATATGTTGTTGAATGGGTTCCGAGGAGGAACATTTTTTATTTTATTTTTTTAGGTCGAAAGAACATTTTTTATTTAATACTTTGTGTCTTCGATTACTATTTAAACGACACCGTTCTCAATTCAAATCGATCCCTCTAGCCTATATTCCCCTGTACATGCTTGCTTGGCCATGGATCTCAAAAATTTGATGAGCAACCAGAGCGACGTATCCCTCGCCATTGCCGGACACGTTTCATTGACGGCGTTGGCTAACAATGCAAATCTCGTTCTCTCCCCGCTTTTGCTGAACGTCTTGGTGAGCCTGATCGCTGCCGGTACCGCGGGACCCACCCTTGAGCAGCTACTCACCTTCCTCAAGTCGGACTCCATTGATGACATCAACAGGCTCTCATCGGAGCTTGTCTCCGTCGTCTTCGCTGATGGTAGCCCAGCCGGTGGTCCAAAGCTTTCAATCGCCAACGGCGTGTGGATCCAGGAGGACCTCCCTTTGAAGCCTTCTTTCCAATACGTTGTGGAAATTTTCTACAAGGCGGCTTGTTTCCAAGTTGACTTTCAATCCAAGGTAAGCCAACTCTTCTTTTGCCAAGTATGAAATTACTAATGCTACCGTGAAAAATTAATGCATATCTGGATGTTGCTTTAGCATTGAATTCGAAGCTACCTAGTTTCATATAATAAATATTACCATCATTTTTGTCACTTCTTTTGCTTGGAATCAAAATAAACTTTATTTTTGTGGTGAAGGCAGAGGAAATTGTATGCGAAGTGAACTCATGGGCAGAGAAGCAAACCAACGGCCTCATCCAGGAAATTGTGGACAAACATTCAGTTAATTCAAGCACCAGACTCATCCTTGCCAATGCTCTTTATTTTAAGGGGACATGGGATCAGAAATTTGATGCATCACAAACAAAAGATCATGAGTTCCACCTTCTTGGTGGTAATTCAGTGAAGGCGCCTTTCATGTCTAGCAAGAGTATGCAGTTTATTAGGATCTTTGATGGCTTCAAAGTTCTACGTCTTCCGTACAAGAAAGGAGATGACGAGCGCCAATTCTCCATGTACATTTTTCTTCCTAATTCAATAGATGGACTACCTTCACTGGTGGAGAAACTGTGCTTGGAAACCGGATTCTTGGACCGACACTTGCCTCATACTGAATTAAGAGTGAAAGAGTTTAGGGTTCCAAAGTTCAAGGTTGCATTTGGATTCAAAACTTCTGAGACTGAAAACATTGGGCGCGTCGTTACTATTTTCTAGCGGAGGACTAACTGAGATGGTGGATTTGGTTGGGGAGAGTAACAAGTTATGTGTATCAGAAATCTACCATAAGGCGTGCATTGAAGTCAACGAGGAGGGAACTGAAGCAGCTGCAGTTTCAGTAGGCGTGGTAATGGCTACGTGTTATACGCCACCTCCACCACCCGTTGATTTTGTGGCTGACCACCCTTTCATGTTCTTGATTCGGGAAGAGACAACCAAAGTCGTGCTCTTCGTCGGCCATGTTTTAAACCCTCTTCAGGAATGATGGTGTATATATGCAATGTATATGGGGGGAGATTGTCGAATGGTTTTAAATTTGAACTCAAAATTGTGAGATTGAGAGTGATTTTTCCTTCAGATGTGCAGGTTGTAATTGTGAGACTTTGTTATATATATCGCTGCAATAAATCCACCTTGTTTTAGACTGAATCATTCTCCTGTACGTATGAGATTCTATAGTGCTCTCCCACACAAACACACCTACTAGTGCTCGCAGGCGAATTCCACTAGTACTACACTAGTTCTACACTAGTAGTAGTGCTAGTGCTGTCCTTACAGTTTTGTTGCTCTTTTTTACTTTTGCTGGATGCGACACCATCTCTTGGCATGGATATGCACACGGGGCCACCAAGACCCCCTTTGAGAAATGCTACACCGTCCGAAACACGATCGATTGCCATAGATGTTAATTTACAATATAATCATAAATAAACAATGCTTTGACTTCTCACACGTTTCTCTCCTGCTATCAATCTTGTTTCATTTTCTTTCTTCGGTTGTTGTATCTTATCTTACTTGTGGTTGCTTGTTTTGTCTGTTACTTGCCGAGCTATCGATTGCTATCTCTTGATAGCCTCTCGGATTGCCAGGTTTGTTTGGTACCCCGAATCTTTAACTACTAAAGAAAATGATTCAGACTATATATGGGCCTGCAATAATTCATAACTACAAAGGTTGTGTTCGGCATAGGGTTTCTAGAGGTTTTTAAAGATTTTCAATATTTAAAACCTACTTAAATAAGTGTTTGGCACAACAAGATTTTTTAATAGGTGGAGGTTTGAAGGAGTTTTTTAGGAGGTTTGAAAACACAAAATCGAAACCTTTGTATAGATAGGTTTTAGGAGGTTTGTAAAAAATTTAACACAACTTTTTTATTAATTATATTTATTAATATTCTTTTTGATAGTTTTGAAATAAAAAACCTACCCAAAAAACCTTACAATACCAAACACTAAGGTTTTAGGAGGTTTTAAAAACATAAAACCTACCCCTACCATACCCAAAAACCTTCTCAAAATCCTAATAGGTTTCATTCACCAAATCCCTTGTAACGAGCACATTTACGAATTTTGAATTATACGAACATATTATTAAATATTAATCAAAATAATGTTTAAATAAGAATGAAATATCATACATCATCAGAAGGTCAAACATAAACTAGTGTCCAACACTCTCAACATAAATAATGTAATACAAAGCTATCTCAAAGCCATTTACCCATGTGTTTGAGACCCTTAGCCCTAGTGTGATTATAATGCTTAGGCCTAGGGGTGTCCAAACCCTGTTAACCGTGATTTCGGTTAATGGAAGTTCGGTTAACCATGATTTCGGTTAGTTAAAATCATGAACCGTGAATCCCGGTTAACCGTAGTTTGATTAACCAATTTTTCGGTTCGGTTTTCTCGGTTAATCGATAACCATTTATGTAATTTTACCTTAAATAATTAAAACTAAACATAAAAAAAATTTGAATAAGGAAAAAGTGATCAAGCAAAACTTTTATTTTAAATATGTACTTATACCATATTGTGTTGGTTGTTGTAAACAAATATCATGAGTATATGTTATAGTGTATGAAATCAAACATTGTGTGTATTATTTTTCATTCCAATAAATTTAATAAGTGAGTCTTATATCAATGAGAAGTGGAAAAATAGTGTGTAAGTTGTTAAAATTAGAGAAGGAAAGACTCAAATTAGATTAACAACTTAAGATCATAGAGTTTAACCACTAAATAAAGCAAATATAACAAATATTTGAAAAAATATTAATATATTTTCGATTTGTCGGTTAACCATTATATGTAAAGTCGTGAACCGAAACCGAACCGATAAACCGAAAATATTTTCTGTTCCGTTAACCAAACCGAAATTTCAAAAAAAGTCGGGTTGGTTAACCTAAAAATAACCAGTTTTTCGGTTCGGTTTTTCATGGACACCCATACTTAGGCCTAGGAATAGGCTTAATCAAAGGATCTGCAATGTTACCTCTACCAACTATGTTACCTCTACCAACTATGGGTCGAATAAGGTGATACTTTTTTATAACATGTCTCGATTTGGAGTTTGAACTCGGTTCCTTGGCTTGGGCTATTGCACCAATGTTATTACAATAAATGTCAAAATCCATTGAAAGTAAGGAAGGACGCCAAGCTCATCAAGGAACTTCCTTTTCCAGACATCCTCCTTCGCAGCTTCACTAGCGAAGATATACTCGATCTTGGTCATAAAATCAACCACTGTATCCTGATTAGAGCTCTTCCAACTCACAACTCCATTAAGGATGAAGACATATCCCAATTGAGTTTCAAAGCCATCTCGGTCCATTTGGAAGCTATCCCCGTCCCTATCTATTCCACGCGAGGAACGAGGCGTGGAATCCCCGTCGGTTTTCGGGTTGTTAACGGAGCTCCGCTTATTATAAAAAAAAATTAAAATTTTAAAAAAATTTACAAATACCAAATTTAATAACGTAAATTTTAAATTTTATTATATAATTTGTAGATATATATAAGCTTTTAAAATAAAAACGACAATTATATTTAAAATATATTTTTATTCTATGTTTTATAAATTAAAAAATGAAAAAAAACATATTGGGTATATATAGCGGGAATTCAGGGCGAATAGTACATTCCCCGTCCCCGCCCCGTTTAAATCGGGCATACGAAAATGATCACCGTTCCCGCCCCGTTCCCCACCAAGTCGGGGAAGTCCCGCCCCATTAGGGGCGGGTTTTCTTCCCCACAGGTTTTTTGTGCATCCTTATTCTCTAAGGCAATCAACCGTACCTAGACCTGTCAATCGGGTCGGGCGAGTCGGGTTCGGGTTTCGGTATGTCGGGTTCGGGTCAATTTCAGGTCGGGTCATTTCGGGTCACAAATTTATCGGGTTCAAACAGGTCGGGTCACTACGGGTTTGTTGCGGGTTCGGGTCGGTCAACGGGTTAAATAACCTGAGTTTTCCTATTTATTTTAACAGTTTATTTGTTATTTTTTAGTTAATTTTTTTTCATTCTCGCTTATTTACCTAAAAAGTTATAGTATAATCTAACTTGACCCTAAATATAAGGATTTGGATTTTGGATACAAGATGCTCAAATTTTGTATTCATTAATATTAATATTTAATCATAAAGTGGTATCTCACTATTTTAGGAACATTTTTGTATTGGCTCAAAAAAAGGAACATTTTTATAACCAATCATGTGTTAGACTAAGGGGTGAATAAGCACAATGACAAGTCCCAATTTCACATTCATGGTGCTTGGTGGCAGAAGAATTTCAACAAGAAATGATTGACCTCAAAGTTCAAATCGTAAGAGATTCAAAATTGATTATGAAGAAAAAATAACACATGACCTCATAGAGTTCTTTTATGCATATACTAGGAAACATATATCAATTCAGAATAGGAAAACTTACAATCCACGTATTATTAAAAAGTATGGTATTCCCCCATTTTGTATATATTTCAGCTTTGATAAAGTCATAATCATTTATGTAACCTAAAGCATCTTTAATCGATCGACTATTAATAATTTTAATTGGTTACTATTAATCGTTTTCCCAAACCTTGAGAAGTATATATATACATCTTTTTCGGAGATATTAACTTATAACATCTTCAACTAATTGGTTTGTTTAATGTTAATAATCTAGAAAATTAGTTTTTCAAGCAATCGATTGGAGTCAAGTCCAACTATTGATTAGAGGAAGGAACGAGACTGCAACCAAACTTGACTTGGTGTGAATTTTTTTTCACCATTCTCGCTTGTTAGTTTGACCCAACGGGTTGAACCAAACCCGGTCGGGTTTGACCCACAAATTTCTCGGGTCATCGGGTTCGGTTAAAATCGGGTTTCGGCTTAATTTTTTCGGGTTATGACCCAAAAAAATTCAGACGGGTCGGTTTTTCGTTTCAGGTCATATTTTGCCAGGTCTAACCGTACCCCAACGAGGGGCGTACATGAAATGGCGTTGATATAGTTGGGCTTGGGCCCATGAGAGCAAACTTTTTCGCTGTTCCCCGTCCCCGCCCCGTTCTCGCCGCTTGCTCGTAACATCGGGGTGAGCCAGATCGCCACCGGCACTGCTAGGCCATCCCTAACGCATGCACTCACCTTCATCAGCTCAAAATCCGACGAAGTCATCAAGGCTTCTTCGAATCTCGTCTCTGACGCCACCGACAGAGACGGAAACGGCCGGATATGCAAAAGGAAAGGAAGAACTGGAGGAAGATCTCAAAGCTAAGTTAGCCCGAGTTGAGTCTGAGTCGGCGGATCTCTCCCCGAGTTGGATATCTAGCTCCTTGAGCCCGAGTTCGGTTTTTTTGTTTTATTTTATTATTTTTTAATTGAAATATTATAAAATAGATGGAACTAGCCTTAGTTCCCATGCCTTACACGGACTTATAAAATTATTTTATTATTTATTCATAAATCTGATTAAATTGATATTAAAAATTAATTGTTGATATGAGTAAGGATTTTTTTAAAGAAACGATTTGTATCTTATCTTAAAAACTATCTTATCCAAGAATAAAGCTAATATATTAAAAATAATATGAAATAATCCAATTAAAAATAGTTCAATTTACAGGTTTTGCTTAAAAAAATAATAATAATAATTTTTTTTAAATATATCAATCATTCTTGAGAAATAATCATATTTACACTAAATATAGAAAATTTTGAATAATAATTAAAAAACTATAAAATTTATCAAATACTCTGTATCTTTTAAAATAATAAATATTTTATTAATATTATGAATTAAATTAACATGCGGAAGTTGATAGTTTAAATAATTATGAAAGAGATAGATAAAAAGATAAGATTTATAAATTAATTATATATGTGGGGTTCAATCAATTAAAATCTTCTCAATTAAATTTTAACCAATTATAAAATTGTAATAGACATGGATCATATATCTTCCAAATATATATATAATCTTTTAATAAAGTAAAGGAGTAATCCATGTCTTCTAAATATAGTCAATGCTAGTTGTACCCGTCGTGCCATGCATGACTACTACTCAACAATTTTTAGATTTATTATAAATATGATATTTATCAAGTAAATATAAAAAAATAAAAGCTAAAAATAATGTAAATTCTTAGAAAATTTTAATCAAATTCAATTCTTTAAAAATCTTTTCAATAAAAAGTTGAAAAGATAATTAATAAGAAAAAAATAAAGAATTTTTTTAAAGATGAAAAATCTTCTATATTTACATAAACAATCCAAAAAGGAAATTAAGGAAAAGATAATATAATTTTTTATAAAAATTTAATTTAGGCAAATAATTATATAGATATTTAATTTTTTTAATCAAAATTTGATTTAATATAAATATTTTTTAATAAATAGATAAAAATATAAATATAAAATCATTTTCGTTATTTTTAATTAAAAGTGGAATTAATTTTTTCCACATAAATAAATAGAAAGGATTTTAATTGAAAAAATAATAAAAATATTGTTTTTAAATATAAATTAGGGCAGAATTAATGTGGTTCGTAGAAAAGTTACAATTTTAACATATAGTTATAAGTAGATATGGCTATTTTTATTTCATAGATATATTTGTGATCACGTGTACATATTTTTTTCTTTTTTAATTTATATTGTACAAATATAATAAATATAATGTCTTTTTTTTATCTATTATGGTCAAATCTATTAATATTATTTTATCTTTATATTTATTTTGGGATAAATTTTTACAAATATTATTTTATCTTTATGTTTAGGTAGAGAAAATTTGTTTTGCATAATTAACTATTTAAAATAATTATTTTAATAAATGTGTGATGTTGCGCAATGTGGTGGCAGAAATTGCTTCAGCTTTAGTTATTAGTAATAGATAATAGTTTATAAGTAATATAAGAAATATTATTATAATATATAAGGATTGTAAATGCTAAAAAAAATTAAGGGTAAAGAGGTAAATGAAAAAATTAAAACGCTTATGTGGCATAGTTAATATGACGACACATAGGATAGAGAGATTAGACTTTAGTTATAGTATATTAATGATTAGATATTTTAAGGTGTTTAGGTTACGAGAGAAAAAATGTTTTAAAAATACGAAAGCACAAAAAGTAATAAAAATATTCAGTAACTAAAGAAAAAGTCGAAACCAAGTAACACCAAAAGGGAAAATCCCATTATATTAATCTGACCAAGTGTTCCATTTAGAACGGTCGTGTTCTTATTCTTCTTGTATTAGAAAACAATCAAAGGCTGAAAATTTAAACGAAAGCACACCCACCATATGAGGTTGATTCTTGAATCAGTCCCAAGGAGGAACATTTCTTCAATATCCCCCTAATTACTATTTAAACGACACCGTTCTCAGATAACTTCGATCCCTCTTTGTCACGCTTGGCAATGGACCTCCAACAGCTCATGAGCAACCATAGCGACGTGTCCCTCGCGATTGCCCGACACGTTTCATTGACGGAGTTGGCTAACGACTCAAACCTCGTTCTCTCGCCGCTTTCGCTCAACGTCGTGGTAAGCCTCATCGCTGCCGGCGCCGGTGGCCCCACCCTCAAACAGCTGCTCTCTTTTCTCAAGTCAGACTCCATCGATGACGTCAACAGGCTCTCGTCGGAGCTTGTCTCCGTCGTATTCGCCGATGGAAGCCCCGCCGGCGGCCCAAAGCTCTCAATTGGAAACGGAGTATGGATCCAGGAGGACCTCCCTTTAAAGCCTTCTTTCCAATACGCTGTAGAAAATTTCTATAAGGCGGCTTGTTACCAAGTTGACTTTAAATCCAAAGTAAGCTAACTCTTCTTTGAAATTCATATATACCTAGATGTTGCTTCATCAAATTGAATTTCTCCATCAGCTTTTGATAGTCAATTTTTAAATTTCCCTTTGAATTGAAGCCCCCCGGTTTCATATAACCATCAATCCATCATTCTTGTTACTTATTGCTTCGAATTCAAAACATTATTTTCAAAATTGCCTGCGTTAAGCATAGATCCCCAATTTAATGTTGTGGTGAAGGCAGAGGAAACTGTATGCCAAGTGAACTCATGGGCAGAGAAGCAAACCAATGGTCTCATTAAGCAAATTCTCGCGCCCGATTCAATCAATTCAGACACCAGGCTCATCCTTGCCAATGCTCTTTATTTTAAGGGGATATGGGATCAGAAATTTGATGCAACGCAAACAAAAGATCATGACTTCCACCTTCTTGGTGGTAATTCGGTGAAGGCGCCTTTCATGTCAAGCGAGAAGAAGCAGCTTATTAGGATCTTTGATAGCTTCAAAGTTCTACGCCTTCCGTATAAGAAAGGAGAAGATGAACGCCAGTTCTCCATGTACATTTTTCTTCCTCATTCAATAGACGGACTACCCGCACTGGTGGAGAAACTGGGCTCAGAATCCGGATTCTTGGACCGACACTTGCCTCATACTAAATTAAGAGTGAACAAATTTAGGGTTCCAAAGTTCAAGATTACATTTGGATTCAAAACTTTGGACACTCTGAAAACATTAGGCGCGTCATCAATATTTACTAGTGGAGGACTAACTGAGATGGTGGATTCGGTTGAGGAGAGTAACAAGTTATATGTATCAGAAATCTACCATAAGGCTTGTATTGAAGTCAACGAGGAAGGAACTGAAGCAGCTGCAGTTTCAGTAGGAGTGGTGAAGCTTACGTGTTATAGGCCACCGGAACCACCGGTGGATTTTGTGGCTGATCATCCTTTCGTGTTCCTAATTCGGGAAGATACAACCGGCGCTGTGCTCTTCGTTGGCCATGTTTTAAATCCTCTCCAGGAATGATGGTGTGTATATGTAATGGTTTCAAGATTGAAAGAGATTTGCCTTGAGTTGTGTTGGAAGTAACTGTGAGACTTTGTGACTTTGTTATATATGCTTGTAATACATATATTTCAAAACCAATTTGTTTTCTCTTCTCTAACAATATCAGTATATGCTAGAGATGAAAGAGAAGGTTGGTAATGATTCTTTTGAATTTACGTGCACTACTAAAAGTCTAAAATATACTTTTAATCCAATAAGTAGGGGATTTGGGTGACAATCAATATCATTTACTTTTCATACTATATTACTATACAAAATGTCTAAGCTAGAGCAATGACAACAAGAGAGACATAAAGAGCTTGAGCCATGAACTTTCTACTCCTATGTTTTTTACTTGAGGTTTTTGGTTACCGCTTAAACACAATTATAATCCTCAACATAGATTACAATACCTACTTTTGAGTCCAAAAGGCAAAATAAAAGTCAAAATTCCAACGTTTTCAAAAACGCTCTCTTCTGAACTAAGTGTATGCAAAGTCTACCGCCGGTGGAGACACCGGCTACGGCGGGGGTGGGGAATGAAGTCACGATGGAGGAATCAAATATGACGCGTCCGACTGGTGATCCCCCAGACCCAAAAGGGTCGTGGAAAGATGTTGTGGATGGCGGTGCGTTCCAACAACGAACAATTATAGATGAGAGTTTCCTGGAGGGTAAGATTCAGATTCACTTCCCCAACGGGGAGGAGGGAGACCCGGTTGTTGCAATCGCGGACGAAGTAATGGATGTGCTAGCTTCGGTTTGGAAGTGGTCGGTCATCCGATCGCGTTTCAAATCATGGAGAAGAAAATTAGAGATATGTGGCGATCGGATCAACATTACCAAATCCTTGATCTTACTAATGGGTGCTACTTGGTCCGATTTGGTCGCGAAGCGGAGTTCATGTCGGCACTCACAGACGGTACTTTGACGATGCCTACTTGTTAGAAGTTGGTCTCCATCTTTCCGCACGGCTAAGCCTATCAAGACAGTTCCTACTTGGATTCGTTTGTCCGACCTTCCAGTCACTCTTTACGAGGAGAAGATACTGCTAAAGATTGCAACGGCCATAGGTCGCCCTATCAAAGTTGATCGAAAGACTATGTTCACTAACAGGGGAAGGTTTGCGAGAATTTGTGTGGAGATCGACTTGGAAAAACCGCTAAAAGGATCGATTAGTATAAATGGGGACCGTTTCTTAATTGAATATGAAGGTTTGCCGACAATTTGTTTCGATTGTGGTCGTTTTGGGCATGTCAAGATGAGATGTCCGTATAGGGCGGAGTGTAGCAAGAAAGCTAGCCACCAACCCCCTCAACATCATGTTGTAGGGAAGTTAAGTAATCCAATGAGTGACACAGGTGATGCTGCGGGTGCTTTGCCAAGAAGTAAGGGGCAGAACGCATCGCATATGGGGGCGTCGGACGTTACGACGGCTGGGTCACTGGAGGAAGTGAAGGATGACGTGTCAGTCGGAGAAAGAAAAGGAATATGCGGCGAGTGGATGAAGGTGGAAAGAAGGAAAGTGGTCTCTAAAGGAAATAAGCAAAGTGCACAATCAAACAATCCAAGGAAAGTTTCTAAGAAGGAAAACCAGGTCTATGCTGGGAAGGAAGGAATAAAGACGTGCACGATAAAATTCCTTTAGTTCTGCGATTCAACAGTTTCAGTGCACTCAAAACAGGGGAAGATATTTCAGCAGATTCCATATCAAAATCAGTTGAGGAAAATCTCCAGATTTCTCAAAATAAATCCGAGAAGGATAAGAAGGGGAAAAGTACCGTTGCTGAAGGGAATAAGGTTCCCACGAATTTAGCACATTCAAAAGAGATTGGGGCCCATCAAGCTACAAACGAGGTTCAAACAGTTGCGAACACTGAAGTGCCTACGGGAAATAACGGTAACATACCGTGCTTTAATAATGGGTTGGTGAAGACCAAAGCCCAAAATGCTAAGAGGCCTGTTAAAGTGGGTCGTAGGATAGGAATATTCACACCGGTTAATAACGAACGTGGAGATACTAATGGGCACAAGAAAGTTTTAACGAGTGTTTTATCCAAAAGAGCGAGACTGAATTCTGATCATGGGGTTCCAGTTACAAGTCCTCTGAATGAAAGCCTGTCTATTCAAGTTAAACAGGATAGCAATGAAGTTAAGGAGATTCCTCCACCGGATATTTCATCTACAGTGACAAGCCTTCACATAGTTACACAACTGAATAAGGACGAGATTCTTGGTTGCATCGACATCGATGCCAGTATGGCGGAGAGCGAGAGCGCTCAAGGGCCATGTTGATTCCTTTTGGTTTTCCTTTTTTTTTTCCTTTAAAATTATGGTTATGATGAATGTATTAATGTGGAATTGTTTTGGTGCAGGCAAACCAGGGTTCCGTCGGGCGATTAGATATATGTGTAGAAACCACCATGTGGATGTTTTGGCTGTCTTTGAAACTAGAGTTTCTGGGGTCAGAGCTCAAGAGATTTGTGATCGTATGACAAGAGTTGATTTTTTCGGATTGTGCTAGAGTTGAGGCTATTGGCTTGTCGGGTGGCATTTGGTTGTTTTAGAAGAAGGAAAAGATTAAGTTGTCTATTATCAACATGGATAGAAACTTCATTCATGCTTCGTTCTTAGTGACAGGTAGAACGACCAATTTGTTCGTAGTGTATGGGCCCCCATCGGAGGAGCGAAGAAAGCCGTTTTGGACCAATCTCAAGGCGGCTATTAGCAGGATTTCTGGACCCGTGATTGTCGGGGGTGATTTCAATTGCATCCGATTCTTACATGAACGTATGGGTGGATCGGTGGTCTCCACGCTGACTCCATGACGTTTAATTAGTGGTGCAATGATTTGAGCCTTATCGATCTTGAGTTTATGGGCCCTAAATTCATTTGGTGTCGTAGATTGTCGCATGATTCCATAGTACACAAACAGTTAGATCGGGCTTTCATGAATACTGATGGAAGGATGGAGTGGGATGACGCTAGGATTAGACACCTTCCGAAATTCTCATCTGATCACTATCCGCTCCTTCTTACTCTTGATCCCCCGATGAACCAAAATTGTAAAAGAAGGCCTTTCCGTTTTGAAGCGGCGTGGTTTTCTCATCCGACTTTCAACGAAAAACTGCAGGAGAGTTGGTATTCGGATTTGGAGGTTTCTTGTGCTCTAAAAGTTTTGCGAGAAGAATTGATTAAATGGAATAAAAAGACGTTTAGTAATATTCATGAGCGTAAGAGGAAACTGTTGGCCCAACTGGATTCTATTCAACGCGGACTAAATCTTCATCCATCGACTACTTTGATTGATGCTGAGATTGTGGTGATTAAGGAGTTGGAACAGGTACTTGAGCAAGAGGAAGTGTTGTGGTTCCAAAAATCTAGGGAACAATGGCTCAAGTGTGGTGATCGAAATACGTCTTTTTTCCATACTTCAACCATTATCAGACGGAATCACAATAGAGTGGAAGGGTTGAAAGATGACAATGGAAAGTGGATTGATTCTAGTGAAGAGTTGGAGAAACTTGCCATTGATTTTTTCAAAAAATTGTATTCGGAAGAGCGTGTGAATCCAGGTGATTTTAGGGAGATTCCTAACAGATTTCCGATTCTCAATGAGGAGGATAAGCTTAGAATAATGGAGTCGGTTACAAATGAAGAAGTTTGGAGGGCTGTTCGTAGTATGGGCGCTTTCAAATCACCGGGTATTGATGGTTTTCAGCCCGGTTTCTTTCGAAACTGTTGGGGAACCGCAGGCAAATCAGTTATTCAGTTCTTTAAGGATTTCTTTAGGACTAGCAGACTACCGGAAGGCGTTAATGACACTCTCATTGTCCTGCTTGCTAAGGTTGATAAACCGGAGAAGATCTCACAATTCAGGCCGATTAGCCTGTGAAATGTTTTGTACAAGGTGGTTACCAAGATTATTACCATGAGACTCCAGCCCATTTTGTCTAGCATGATTGGTCCGACACAAGGAAGTTTCCTCCCTGGCCGTATGATTACGGATAACATTCTTATCACGCAAGAAATTGTGCACTCCATGCGAAGGAAGAAGGGCCGGAATGGGTGGATGGTCCTTAAACTTGACCTCGAAAAGGCATATGATAGGTTGAATTGGCGTTTCATTGAAAACTCTTTGAAATGTATTGGGTTGGCCGATCAGTTTGTTAATTGGATCATGGCTTGTGTGTCATCGACTAGGATGCAGGTTCTTTGGAACGGTGAAGTTACTAATCAGTTTGAGGCGTCAAGAGGTGTCCAACAAGGATATCCGATTTCTCCCTACCTCTTCTTAGTGTGCATTGAAAGACTTAGCCATATTATCTTGGATGTTGTTAACAAAGGGGAGTGGAAACCGATAAAACTTACAAGACAAGGACCCTCTCTTTCGCATATTTTCTTTGCGGATGATATTCTCTTATTTGCAGAAGCGTCGACAGATCAGTTTCGTGTTATTAGACGCTGCATTGATCAGTTTTGTTTGCTGTCAGGCCAAAAAATCAGCGTCAGTAAATCAAAGTTGTTTTTGTCTCCTAATGTCTCTAGAAACGTGATGCATGAGCTCAAGGATATTAGTGGTTTTGAGGTGACAACCGATCTCGGGAATTATCTTGGAATGCCGATTCTCCATAAACAAGTAAATAAGGACACCTTCTCTAGCCTCCTTGATAAGTTTAATTCGCGCCTTATGGGATGGAAGGCTAAGTGTCTAAGTTTTGCGGGAAGAGTTACCCTTGCCAAGTCAGTATTGACGTCAATTCCGGTTTACACTATGTCAAGTGCTCTCCTTCCTGAGGGCTTATGCAAGTCGATTGATAAGTCAGTTCGAGGTTTCATTTGGGGAAGCTCTAGAGAGTGTAGGAAAATGCACAAAGTTGCTTGGGAAGAAATTACCACGCCTAAAGCTCTTGGCGGTCTTGGTGTTCAATCTATAAGAGAGATGAATATAGCTCTGATTGGGAAGCTTTGTTGGCATTTTATTATGAGTAGTGGTGAGCTGTGGGCCTCGGTTTTGAAACACAAATACATTGACTGTGCACTGGGGAAGTCTAGTGTTGCTTCTTACATTTGGAAGGGGATCAGAACTGGGCTTTCTCAGGTGATAAAGAAGGGGGTTAAGTGGTACCTTAGAGATGGAGAATCGATCCATTTTTGGTTGGACGTTTGGCTGCTGGATACGCCAATTATTAACTTGGCTACTGGGGTGATTGCTGAAGATCAACGTATGCTGCAGGTTAGTGAATACTAGACTGATGAGGGAAGCTGGGATTGGGTGAGATTATATCCCTATCTTCCTAATATGGTTATCATGAAACTTGCTGCTACGATTGTCCTTAACAATGATTTTACTGAGGAGGATCAACTTGGATGGCGATTTTCTACGGACGGAAGTTATTTTGTTGGATCGGGCTATAATCTGATTCAGGGAAGTTATGACAGAAAATTTGTTGATAGCAAGTTCTACCAATGTGTCTGGAAACTGCATACTACCGAGAGAGTTCGACATTTCATCTGGATCGCTAGTAAGGGAGGGATAATGTCTAATGTCGAACGGGTCAGGCCGCATATTGCAACTTCAGGAAATTGTGATCGCTGCAATCACGATATGGAGACTTTTGAACACTTATTTCGCGATTGCCCCAAGGTAAGTGTTATTTGGAATAACTTGAAAGCTACTGATGTTTGTATCTATTTCTTTCAGATGCCTTTCGCCAGATGGATTCGTGAGAATATCACCTACGCTGCTGCTGTTGGGTCGGTTGAATGGAGCTCGATCTTTGCGACAGCACTTTGGTGGATTTGGCGTTGGCTCAATGCGAAGGTGTTCAATGAGGAGGTGCACATTACAAACCATGTTGCCTACATTCTTGAAAAGGCGAAGGAGTATATCCATAGTACAGGTATGAACAACCACTCAAATCCTATTACAACTGGAAGAGTGCAGGAAATTGCGTGGACCAATCCAGAACAGGGGTGGGTGAAGCTGAACACGGATGGAGCCGTTAGCAATGGAGACATGGCGACAACTGGTGGGATCCTGCGCGATTGTAATGGAAGTTGGATCCAGGGGTTCATCCACAACATTGGATCGTGCACCGTGTCGATGGAGGAGCTTTGGGGAGTTCGGGACGGTCTCGAGATGACATGGAATAGAGGCTACAGGAAGGTGATGTTAGAATGTGATTCCTTGCTTGTTAATTTATTCAGTAGAATTGTTAGTAGAAGTCATCCTTTATTCAGCCTGGTTAAACAATGTCATGGCTTTATTGGTAGGAACAGTAATATCCAGATCCGTCATGTGTATCGAGAGGCGAATACGGTTGTCGATCGCCTCGCATCTTTTGCTTTTAATTTTCCGGTTGGTTTTCATGTATTGTTTGCCCCGCCTGAGGGGATTATTTCTCTGTTAAACGATTATGTAAGGGGTCGGGCTATCCCCAATTTGCTGACTACTTAGCCTATTTTTTTATTATTAATAAAACGCCCCCTTGAGGGGCCGGAGAATACCGCCTCTCATTCCACCCAAAAAAATTCAAAATTCCAACGAGGGGCTTAAATTGAAAAGAGATTGCTTTGTTATACTTGGGCCTGGGCCCATGAGAGCTAGCTTTCCCGCTGGGCTTATGTTTTTTCCCAAGAAAAATAAAATTCTTACGAGAACAAAACCCTAAAAAGCTTCATTTATCCAGCGTTTTCCGTTCAGCCGCCAACGGCCAACCCAAACCAAAATTTCTCCGGTGACTTTATTATAACCAGTGAATATCTGACTGAAATGAGTTGGTCGCTCAGATCTATGAACAGTTTCCTATCCAATTCAAACGTTCCCTTGAACCAACTGGCGAAGGGATCAAACCTGGTTTTCTCGCCGCTTGCTCGCAACGTCGGTGTGAGCCAGATCGCCACCGGCGCCGCTAGGCCATCTCTAACGCAGGCTCTTGCCTTCATCAGCTCAAAATCCGACGAAGTCAACAAGGCTTCTTCGAATCTCGTCTCCAACGCCGGCGTCCCCAAGCAGGATGGCAAGAGAACCACCAAAATAGGTATTGTGATTCGATCTTTCGATCAAACCAATTTATGGGGGCTTCCACCTCACACGCGGAAGATTGGATTGCCTGAAACAAGAGTTCTGTACACTGTGTTGCGATCGCCACATATTGATAAGAAGTCCAGGGAGCAATTTCACATGGAGATCAAGAAACAATTTCTGGTGATTAAAACGCACAGGGATGAATTGCGCAAGAAATTCTTTTGGTTGAAACGACAGCGTATTTTCGGAGCTCAGTATGAAATCCAGTTGTCTTGCAAGACACGATTGGATAAGGAAAAACTTCAGAGTTTGATTTCAAATTAGATCCAGATCCTTGGGGTTTTAGAGTGTGAGTTGAATCAAGGTTCTTTCGTTGAACCAGAACAGAGGGGATAGAAGAAAAGGGAATTGAGGTACTGCTGCTAATTGGTGGGTAGTGGTAGTGATTTAATTGCTGCTAATTTGGTTGTAGTTTTGAGTAATGGAGAAGCTGTAATGCACTATTTGCCATTTTTCGAACTAAATTTCATGCGTTTTATCCTAGGTGTCACTGGATCCCTATTACTTGTTGATTGTTGTCCTTATTTCGACTTGGTATGTGAGATTTGTGTGCATGTGATCATTTTTCTGACTTGAGAGTACTGTTTTAGGATCTTGCAAACAAGCTCAATGTACCAAGAATGAGTCGTCTGAATCTCATACACTCATCTAGAACAGATTAATCTCATCTAGAAAAAAAATTATAGAAGCTCTTATATCATGGTAAGTATAATTTTGTAAGCATCTAAAATTCACATCTACTTTAAGATAGACACACAGGAATGACTAGGGACGGACCAAACTGCAGGCTAGGGTAGCTGGGTAGCTCTAGTTCACCAAAAAAAAAAAAAAGGGGTAAATTTAATAAAAAATAAAAAATAAAGTAAATTTAGTGTTAAGTTAGTTAAATTAAGGTAATTTAGCCAACCAAAAAAAATTTAGTGACAATTAGTCCACCCTAATGTTATAAATCCTATATCCATCGCTTGGAATAACCCAACTTGTGGTGCCATGAAGATCCTACAGAGGAAGACTGCACCGTGAAAGCAGTGACGGACTTAGAAATAAATCGAAGGGGGGCCGAAACAATACATTAAAAAAAATTAAACGCTACATATATTATTAAAACTTAATAAAAATAGCAAACAATGAGTTAACTACAAGAACTCTATAAATTGATATCAATTAAAGTGCTCACTACAAAAGATTAATATCAACAAAGTAAGAGACTATTATTAGTCAAACTATCATGTCTCTTCCGAATAGGGGTGGCAATTCGGTAAATCGGTCGAATTTCGGTCGGGTTATTCGGATTTCGGATCATTCGGGTTTCGATCAGTATCGGATATGATCGGTAATCGGGTATTTCGGATCGGATCGGATCGGGTCGGATGTGTAAATTGTCGGTTACATCGGGGTTATCGGGTCGAAATCGGTCAAGCAAATCCGGATTTCGGTTTAGTCGATTTCGGGTTGAGTCAATTTTTGTAATTTTCGATTGAATCGGATTTCGGTTAAATCGGTGTTCGGTTAAATCGATATTAAGAGTTCAAAATAATTGTATTTTAAGTGATAATAGTTATATGATTTTAATGAATGGGCCATGATAATATTAAGAATTGTTGTATTTATAATATACTATTTGTATTTGAATTTGATTTTGATTTTTTAAAGATGAAATTTACCACTTGTATCATAAATCAATTAGTATTTGACCGGAAAATTCAGTCAAATTAATAGATGATCACGATTTACAAATTCATAAGATACAATCATACAATTTTCACAAATCACAAGTAAAGATTATATGATATTAAACATATGTAAGATTTTATATTCATAAAATTTCTTATTATATTGCAATCAACTTATTACATGTTACAAATAATGCTTATATGATGTTATACTTCAATAATTTAAATGATCTCAGTTCACAAATAATAATTTTATAGTCACATACAATTTCAAGATCATATACATAAATAAATAAAATCTTTACATTTTATTGAAGAAATATATCATTTGTGATGAATAATAATATTGGAATCCATGACTATATGAGACTATGGTAAGTAGTTCTAAAGTTATTAAAATATTCAATCATTACTATATACTAAAGCGGAAGTTAAAATAATATATAAAATGATTCCATATTAATATATCATTCATCTTTTTTAAATCAAGCTGATTAGTTGAAATTTATTCGAATTATTTCTAAATATTTATATTTATATATATTAAAAAGTATATTAGTTTTGTTTTTGGATAATATTATTTTTTAGATAAGAATATAAGATATATATAATTCTTAAAATATTCTTTATTATATCAATTTTTAATGATTATTTTTAGAAACGATAGGTTTTTTTTAAATAAGATATGTATAGTTTTTCTAAAATATTCTTGTTTATATCATCAGTTTGATCAAAATTTAACAAGTACAAATACATAATACAATAATTTTATAAAATTTCGTAAAAGGTGGGAGAACTAACACTATTTTATAACTAAATGATTATACGATCTCTTATATTCATATGATCTTACATATTAATAACACATAAGATCTTATATTCTATCAACCAGTAGTTTTGAAAACTCAAAACATAAATATTATAAAATCTCATATTGATTTCGGTATAACTATTTTTTTTTTTTTTGATAAGGAAAGGAGTTTGGGGGGTCACTAACAGGCTAGTGACCGCCCAAGGGCATCCTGGCGGATGAGGGTGTGCAAACCCGAGTCAACTGCAAGTGGAATAGAGGAGACGCGTCGGAACGAGCCAGCGATGTAGTCCGCCACCGAATTGCACTCACGGTTGACGTGAACGATACCCCAATCCGTGAAGCGAGCCAACAAGCAGTGGATATCCGAACGAAGCAACTCAATCTCCCACGGGCAGCGCCAGTCACCAAGAACGGCCTTGACCAGCTGCAAATTATCGCCTTCAATCTGGATCCGGGAAATGCCACGACGAATGGCCTCGAGTAGTCCCTGGCGTAAGGCGATGGTCTCGGAGGTCAGAACGGACTGATGACCAATCAATCCTCCGTCAAAATGGATGGGGGAGCCGCAAGAGTCCCTGAGAATGAACCCGTAAGAAGCCACGCCATCCGCATTCACTGCACCATCAAAATTCAATTTAGTAAAATCCCTTCTAGGTTTTGCCCATTTTGTGGACTTTCTCTTAGGCCCATCTCTGGACGTTCCGGAACGTGGGTTATCCGAGGCCGAGGCTTCCGCGTTTTTCCAATTTTTAATTTGTTTGTGCATAAAGTCACAAATGTTTGCGGCGTTATTCAAGTTATTGTTGTTATCGTTGTCGAAAGTTCTTTTATTCCTAGAGTACCATAGGCACCACCAGGTGTTAGCGAGGAGTTCCATTTCCTCTTTTGTTAATCGCATCCTTATCTCATCCAGGACAAGGTGAGGTTTTTTATCCCCATGGGAAATTTGGTTGAGGATTCGGCTAAGTTTGGGATTTACGGATTTGATGGTTTCCTCGGTTAATGGGCACGAGAGTAACACATGGTTAGTGTCTTCCTCAAGGCTGTTACAAGCCGCGCAGCCCGTCGGAACCGGGATATGGTTGGCAACGAGCCTCATCTTAGTTGGCAAACCATTTCTGGCTACTTTCCACACAAAATTTTTCACTTTAGGGGGAATGTTAAGTTTGTTTATCCGATCTAGGTTTATTTTTGGTTCACCTTTAGATTGGTGGATCCATTGCATGGTTGAGTGGGTTGAGTACCAGCCATTTTTGCTAGGTTGCCAGTATAGTCTATCCGGGATTTTGTTAATAGGGTTTATAATTTTGGATATGATTTCAAGGTCGTCTGGATTAATGACCTTGCTCAATTTCTCAATGTTCCACGAATTATCCTCTTTGAGGTACTCATCCACTGTTTCGTCCCAATTAATGAAGTTTTCTGCATCTGTCCTTGGGTTGAGAGGGCCCTTACCGGTCCAGTTGTCTTTCCATACTCGTATGGTTTTTCCATCCCCAATCTGCCAGATAAGTCCTTTCACAAATAGGTCTTTAAGGCCTATAAGCTTGGACCACTGCCAAGAGGTGCTATGTTTTTTCTTGTAGTTTAGGATGTTTTCCGTTTTAAGATATTTTTCCGTAATTATTTTGACCCATAGATTGTCTGGTTCAGCTAGTATTTTCCAAAGCAGTTTCATTTGGAGTGCTTGGTTCATCTCTTCCGCCTTAGCGATTCCCACCCCACCATGCGTGGGTGGTCGACAAATGGAGTTCCAACTAATCAGTGGTTTATAATTGTGATCCTTGTTCCAGAAAAATTTTTTATTTATTTGATCAAGTTCTTGTAAGGTAGCTTGGGGTAGCATGAAAGATTGCATAATGTAGTTGGGTTGTGTTGATAGATTTGCTTTAATTAGGATTTTACGTCCCTCCTGGGATAGAGTGTTTGCTTTCCATTTTGCAAGTTGGGATCTGGTCCGCATAATTAGTGGTTTAAAGGTGTTTTGTGTTACTCTTCCATTGATAATCGGACATCCTAGGTATTTGTCCAATGCAACCGTGTTTGTGAATTGGAGAATCTGTTTGACTTGTTCCTTCGTTGTATTACTTGTATTTTTGGTGACCTGGAAGGCGGATTTGTGGAAGTTGACCTTCTGGCCAGATACCTGACAATAGTTGTCGACAATTTCTTTGATGTTTTTACACGCAGTGGTATTTGCTTTAGCAAAGATGATGATGTCATCGGCGAAAGCAAGAAATGGGATTTTTGTTCCATTTCTAGTGATTTGGATCCCGATTCCACTTTTGGGGTTGGTGCTTTGCAAGTGGAGTTGTCTTGCAAGGATTTCGGATGCGAGGATGAACAACTAAGGTGATAGGGGGTCTCCCTGTCTAAGTCCCCTTTGGGGGAAGAATTGTTCAGTTGGCCCGTTATTGACCAACACAGAGAAAGAAACCGTTTCGACGCATTCTCGGATCCAACCCAAGAATTTATCGTTAAAACCAAATTTGTGTAGGACTATTGCTAGGAAGTACCAACTAATTCGATCATAGGCTTTTTCCATGTCTAATTTGACCGCAATCCAACCCTCCCGACCTTGTTTTTTCCGGAAGGAATGGAAAATCTCATGCGCGATAAGGTTGTTATCGTGGATACTTCGGTTTTGGACGAATGCCCCTTGCATCGGATGTATGAGCTTGTTTAATAGCTTATTCCATGCTTTGGCTTTTACTTTGAGAAGTTGTGTTTTTTTCACCAAATTGAACATATGGGATCCTCCAGCGTTGTGTCTCCAGGCTTGTTTGATAACGTTTTGAAAATCTTTTCTAGATGTCCACATCATTTCAAATTTAAATGGTTGTGCTTTAAAAGCGATCCCTGTGGGGAGGTCACAGGATATTGGGCAATGGTCCGAAGAAGAGAAAGCGTGGTTTTTCGTCGCTATGGACGGGTACCATTGAATGATTTGGTTGGCGACTAGGGTTCGGTCCAGCTTTTCGAGTGTGGTATTATCAAGATTTTTGGATTTTCTCCATGTGTATTTATTCCCGATTGTAGGGATGTCACACATGTCGCAGTCATTTTTGAAGTTAATGAGCCGCTCGAAACGGGAATGAGCTGGATTCGCACCCCCTACTTTTTCGTTTGGGTGTTGGATTTCGTTAAGGTCGCCCATAAGTAAACATGGGTGGTTGCAATTTTGTATGAACTCCTTCAAAGTGTTCCAGAATTGGTCTTTTTCTTGCGGCCTGGGTGGCGCATACGCGAATATTAGGATTATTTTCTTTTTTGTTTCAAGGTTCTCGTATAGGAACCCAACAAAGCGACTGTCTTTGTGGATGGTTTGAATTGTTTCATTTGAGAGGAGTGTGCTCTTCCAAAGGACGCATAGACCGCCCGAGTATCCGTTCGCAGGGATAAATTCCACGGAATCGAAACCCGCCTTTTGCCACCCGTTATCAGGTAGCGATTGGGCTTTGGTTTCCATCAGTGCAATGAGATTAATGTGTTCAATGCGGCAGAACGCGTTAACCTCCGTCCAGAAGGACTTGCGTTTGATGCCCCTGCAGTTCCAGGTGCAGACTCTCATAGGTAACCGATTATGTTGTGGCTTTTGGCCTTGGGTGGAGAGGTATAGCTCCAGTAATTTTGTTTCTTCATTTTATATAAATTGTGGACAATGGGGTAGTTATACATGATTTTTGATATGAGTACTTGCATACGGCAGTATATCATGTGGCTTTTGGCCTTTCGTTTTTTGAGTTTTAACCGTTGGCTTTTGGCCTTTCGTTTTTTGGGTTTAAACCGTTGGCTTTTGGCCTTTAGCTTTAGTAAATATGAAACACCTTTATCGGTGAGGCTTTTAGCCCAAGCATGTTGAATGGAGCTATAAACATAGTAATTGTTAAGAATGTAATTCAGTATACAAATAAACGAGATAGTAGCCAGAATTAAGAGCATAGTATGGCACTTGTACTGCATGCATATCAGTCCGCACACCACAACACTAATGCATAAGGGGGTGCAGGCCAAGTTGAGTGGTATAATCGGCCTCGGATCAACATTAATAAATTGAAAAAAGTATAGTTCTCTAAGGTTAATAGCATCCACACTACATGTTTTGGGATTGGGGTATTCACACCCCCAAAAAGGTTCATTGCTTATAAAGATGATATGCTGGAAAATAGACACATGGGAAGGCAACAAAGCAACAAACCCACATAAATGATTAAAGTGCACAAGCAGCACAAGGTAGAAACAAAATCCAGCAGGGGAAATGCAAAGAGGTGGAAGTATGTGAACATTAAGAACGTGATTGGTCTCAAAAAAAGTAATTGGGTAAACACGAATAAAATCAACATTGCTGAAAGGAAATGGTTTGGTCAATGAAATAGAGCAATAGGTTTGGAAAGAGGGTAACCGGGACATCTTACATACCAAAGAGGCAGAGTTGGGAGCGGAGAACGACCGTGAACCACTAGCACGACCACCGTACCAGCCCGCACCATGAAACCGACTCCACCACCACCACAAGTGGTTTGACCACCAGCCGACATCCACCGAGAAGAAGTGAAACACCTCCGCGCGACCACGAACCCAACGCGGCACCAGCAAACGTCGGAACCAGGTGAGCCACCAGGCACACACGAAAATCAGATTCAACCCCATCTTTACATTGTGTGGGGAAATACCTTTAGGACGAGATAAATTCAAGGATCTCCACTTCCACTCCAAATGGCTTGATAGAAGGTGCGATTTGCGAGCCTGGAGAAAGGCGAAACTGCCGCCATCCGACATTGGTTCCCCAGGGAGAACAATGAAATGGGCCGGCTTCATCTTAGAGATTCGGGTTCTGGTTTTTGAAGAACCAGAGACTTTTTTGGTCTTGAAGGAACCATCAACTTTGAGGAATGAAGAGATGGTGTGTAACCACACAAGCAAGTGCAGGAGGTAATATTCAGATTGTGGGAGGTTTTGAGCCCGATCGGGATTCGAATCGGTGTGTACGTATAAGGTGCCATGCTGTTGGATATCAGAGGCCGGAATCGAGACCCTGTGTTTGTCGACTGTGGAAATTCCTTGTGGCGGCGACCGGAATGAGATTAGGGTTCTTCGGTGTTTGGGGGAAAATTGTACAGCGCGTGCAGCGCGTTCTTCCGTAGTCATTTTTTCCTCACTCGGGAGTCGGAGTTTCGGTATAACTATGATAAATAAATAAGATCTTAATGGACTATTATTAAATAAATATAACTTTTTGTGATGAATGATGATATCTACCTAATACATTATAAAACAGAAACCATATTTGTTGAAAAAATTGCGCCACGTGACATTGCTAGAATAAAATAATGTCAAGCTTTTAAATAATAACTTATACATTATTCTTTTTATACATCGATATCTTATTGAAAGATCTGGAACAATCTACTATATATAAAAGCAAAAAGGATTGGAGCCTCCACTTTGCGCCACCTCATCATTTGGCACATGTCGTTCCGAAAATATGCCACGTAGGATTTTCCATATGTCTTCACCATATTAATCCATATATTTTATTTTTAAATTAAATTTTTTGAAAAATCTAAAAGATAATTTTCCTTTTTATCTTATGATACACTTGAAAAATAAAAGAAAATATAATACCAAAATGGAGAAAATATTATCAAACAAAAATATAGAATATTCAATATAATATCTAAGGAAAAAATAACAAAAAATATTTAAACATATCTTTTCAATTGATTCTAACAACGATATTAGATAATCTACCTACAATTTTGAATTTTATATTTTTAATTAATTATTTTATGATCTATTGGAAACAAAAATTTATATTCAAATTAACAAAAAAGTTTATACACAGAATAATTATGATTACCCTAATATTTCACATAATATTTTGAATAATTATTTTATGGGACAATATTTCACATAATATTCGTATATGAGAATATTATGATTACCATATATATGAATATGATCCATAACGCCATACAATCTTTAACCTAATAAGCACAAAAAAAAATTATATTCGAATTAACCAAAATGTTTATACACGGAATAATTATGATACCCTAATATTTCACAAATATTATCAAATAAATCGGTAGTTTTGCAAACAAATCTTATAATATCATTCAATATTTTAGAAAGAATCCAAATTGGAATTTTGGAAGTTTTTAGCATATCTACTATATACATTAATTATTCTTTCCACTTCATATTCCACTGGCAAATTTTTTTCACTTAATTAAAATTTATTTTTATTTCCCAAATTTAGATAATATCTTAATTTTTGGTAGGAGATAATATCTTAATTTTAACTAATGATTGAATTTTTTCCTTATAAGCCAATAAAATATATATGCTCAATCTCATCTCTTCCATATTTTCAAAATAAATCTTTTTTGCTTTATTTTCTTCATATTTTATCAACTTCTTTTAAATTAAACCTATTTATCAAATATTGTCAAGGAAAATGAGCAATGTAGATTATTTTATGTTAATAATCTATGTTTATTCTCAATTTTAAACTTGATAATCTATATTTATTTTATTTTATTCGATTTAAAAAAATAATTTTTATACATATTACGACCAATAAATTACTTACATTAAATATTATATTATATTTTTATTTATAAATATCTTTTTATAGTATTTCTAAAAATATCGAGTCAGGGCACGACGGGGACAACTAGTTGTGTGATATTTGAGTATGGAAGCATAATTGGGTTATTGTAACATCCCCGACCAAAATGCATACGTCATTTTGCATTCATATCATTTTAAGAGCATATGCATAGCATATTGGCATGATATATAGTGCATTTTAAAAAGTAATATTTATTTTCTAATTAGGGTTTTAATTTTTATGGTCCCGGGTTTACCGATTTCTATTCCTCCATATCAGATGGGTCTTCTAGAGTTACAGGAACTGAAGAAACAGTTTCAGGATTTGTTGGACAAAGTATTCATTAGGGCTATGTATCATATGACTTTGCATATATTACAGAAAGTTGAATCAAGTGACAAGAACAAATATCCATTGCCAAGAATAGATGATGTATTGATCAACTTCAGGGAACAAAGGTATTTTTGAAGATAGATATCCGATCAGGATATCATCAGTTAAAGTAGCTAAAGATGACATTATCAAGACAACATTCAGAACTTGATATGGGCATTATGAGTTTCTGGTAATTGTAGTTGGTTTGACTAATGCACCAACAAAATTTATGGCTTTGATTAAACAAGGTATTTCAATCTTTTCTAGACAGATTTGTGATTATCATTATTCATTATATATTGGTATATTCGTGGAGCACAAATGAGCATGTTGATCATTTGCGTATTGTGCTAGAAGTCTTGAGGGAAAAACAGTTGTTTGCTAAACTGAGAAAGTGTGAATTCTGGTTGGATCATATGGTATTTTTAGGACATATGGTATCTGGAAGAGGTATAGAGGATTGATTAAAAAGGTTTGAAGCAGTGGTAAATTGGAAAGCATCAACTACAGTTACAGAAGTTCGTATCTTTCTTAGTATGGTTGGATACTACAGACTATTAGTAGAAGGATTCTATATTACAGCTGCACCACTTACGAAATTGCTATGAAAGAATGCTTCATTCAATTGGTATTCTGCATGCAAACATGTCTTAATGAGTTAAAGCACCAACGGATTACAATAGCAATACTGAGAATTCTTACAAGTACAAGAGGATTTGGTATTTACAGTGATGTTTCATATCAGAGACTTGATTGTGTCTTTATGATGGATGGAAAGTAACTGCATATGCATCACGATAGTATCGATCCCATGAAGTTTCTTATCCTGTACATGATTTAGAGCTGGCAGTAGTAGTATTTTCCCTAAAGATTTAGCAACATTATCTATATGGAGAAACATTTCATATATTTACAGATCATAAGAGTTGATGTATTTGATAAGCCAAAAGGAGTTGAACATGCGACAGAGGCGCTGGATGGAACTATTGAAAGATTATGATTGTACAATCGAGTATCATCCGGAAAAGGCCAATGTTGTAGCAGATGTTTTGAGTCAAAAGTCTAGTGGTATAATGACAAATATTCACATGACTTCATTGTCAGATTTGATTGCTTTGTGAGATCTAAATGCTAGACTATAGTTAGACACAAATGAGTATTGATTACTACTTTTGAGATCAGCTAGTTCCGAGACAGAAAATTAAAGATCCACATCTGTGATGGGAAGCTGATAGAAAGTATTGAACAAGTCCAACAAGGTAGAGATACGCCATTTGTTATTCAGGATGGCATATTGATGTTTGACATACAGATTAGCATTATCTTCAGAATTAGCTCAGATTCATGCTATTTTACATGTCAGTATGTTACTACAGTATTGATCTGATTCGTCACATGTATTAAAACTATTCAGAAGTACAACTTGCAGAGAATCAGAGTTACATAGAGGAACTGATCATGATAGCAGATTACAGTATCAAACAGTTACAGAGGGAGATTCCGAAAATAATTTAAAAGAATCATAGTATAGAGGAAACAACTTGTGAAATAAAGGATAAGATGAGAAAGGTATAAGATGAGATAGCGAATTTTGGGGACAAAATTCTTATAGAGGGGGAGAAATGTAACATCCCCGACCAAAATGCATACATCATTTTGCATTCATATCATTTTAAGAGCATATGCATAGCATATTGGCATGATATATAGTGCATTTTAAAAAGTAATATTTATTTTCTAATTAAGTTTATTATGTTTTAAAAAGTTTTAAGAAAAAGTTAATTATTAATTATTTCAAGGTAAAGTTTGTAGTAAAGGAGATTTGAGGGTGAAAAGTGTAAATTTTCAAAAGTTTTGCCGACTTCAATTGTAATATATATGTTGTACGCGTTTGATGGCTCTTCTTTATCAACATACGTAAGAAAAAATTATACAGAGAGATTGGAGAGGAAGTTCGAGAGAGGAGGTTAAAAAAAAAGATGTGTTGTTGGTTTTAATTTTTATTGCTCGATCTGGTACGACATCTCTTCAATCGGGTTTTAATCGTGAAGTACAAACTTGATTTGGTAAGTTTTTAATTAGTTATTGGTTTATCTGGATTTTCTTAATTTTTCAGATCTAGATCTACAGTTGCTTTTGATTGAGAAATCAGTTGATCTATAGTTTTCAAAGGGTGTTTTCGATATCAGATTTATATTCGGAAAAAGATTTCAGAGTAATTTTAGGGTTTTCCTTATAATGATATTAGGGAGCCCTTTGATCAAGTTTTTCAGAAAGGTTTAAACTAGAAAAATATTCATTTATATATATAGTTTATTGTTGTCAAGTTTTAAAGGATTTGGATATATATTAAAGAAGTTATAATGCATTCTGACATTTCATTACATTTGGGGTTAGAGTTTGTAAGAGTAAATAGCCTAATTTGCATTGGGTTATATATAGGAGCACGAGTCATAGATCGTGGTCAAAGAGAAAGTGAAGAAATATAGTATCTGCTTTAAACAGGTGAGTATAGACCGGAGATTCAACCCTATGTGCTATATGTGCAATATGGATATATGTTCTATATGAGCTATATGGATATATGTGCTTTATGAATATGTGTGCTATATGAATTATATGGATATGTATGATAGCTCTGAAATTTTCAGAGTTGTTTGCACAAAAAGTTTGTTAACAGATGGCTTATGATATATGAATATATGATGCATTTGATTGCATAGCATATTACAATGAGATTAAAAGGACCTGTGACTGTCTCGCCCTGAATTTGTATTACAGGACCTACGAGTCATACAGGATCTTCGGATCATACAGGACCTACGGGTCATACAGGATCTTCGGATCATACAGGATCTACGGATCATACAGGACCTACGGGTCATAATTCTTACAAGGACCATAAGAGTCCATATACAGTAAACCCGGGGCAGATTCAGGCTTGAACAATTCACAGAATAATGAATCGGATACATCAGCATTTGTATTTGCATAGTAAATTCATATATGACATATATAATATGTAGGAATATGTATATTGACTAAATGTTTGACTCTGTGTGAAATAATTGATGATGGTTTATATTCACTGAGATGCGACTCACGTAAATCGCAAAACAATTTTTCAGGTTCAGCTAGTTCTTCCTGACGTGTGTCCGTTTAGGGGTCACATTCATACAGGTCGGCCGGCTGAAGCTCTAAGCAACCTTCTCCTCCTCATTTTGCATCATAGACATATGGCTTGTTATAGAAGCTAGAGTAATAGATGTTTTAGTATGAGAAGTAACGACATAGATATGTGTATGCAACCCTTTATGGTTGTTACTTTCTGCTTTGTGCTGCCATGGATAGTTGCTTATATGTGAATTATATGTTTATGTGTGAAATAAGTTATTACAAAGTATACGTCATAGGGTATAGGGGTGTCACAGTTATTGTCTTATTGACTTACTGCTTATTTTATATTTGATTGTAGTGAATTAATGGTTTGACCATTATTAATTTATTATAGGGACAAATCATTTAAACTATTCTTACAAAATTATCTTGTTTATTTCATACTAGTATTACTTTGTGTCAATGTGCGTGACTAGACGTCATGTATAAATGTATAATTCAGTTTGAATTATTCCAGTTCTCGGGTATAATCGGGTTCGGGTTGTTTCGGGTGTAATTGAGTTCGGATTGTTTTGGTTTTCGGATACAAACGGTTCGGGTACAATCAGGTTCAGGTAGCTCGGATTTGGGTATGTATTGGATTGGTCTTTTCGCATATAATCGGTTTCGGGTTGCTTTTTTAAACGGGTAGCTCTCGGGTTCGGTTAGAATCGGTAAGATCGGGTCGGTTTCAGATTTCATTTTGTAATTTTTTTTCGGATATCGGTCGATTCTCGAATCAGGTTGTTCAGTCGGTTATTTCGGGTTGGATCAGAATTTTCCACCCCTACTTCCGACTCTTCAATCGGTAGAGGTGGTAAATCCATCCTTCGAGTTTTCATATTCTAAAAATGTTGGATGATAACTTCATTGTCAATGCCTTTAAAAACATCCTTCTCAATATAACATAATAGACAATTATTGAGGAATTCATCTCCCATCTTGTTACACAAATCTGTCTTGATAAAAGACATTGCAGAAAAGGTTCTTTCCACTGTAGCAGTAGCAACAGGCAACACCAAAATCAACTCAATGAGGCGATAGACCAAGTGAAAAGCATTCTGGATTTCAACCTCAATCATCTTTTGAGCAAGAGTTCCAAAATTTTGCAATTGTGCAAACTTTTCATTTTCTCTCATCTTATCAATCCACAAATCGAGTTGTCCCTTAAAGCTCCATTTGATCAGACATTGAGAAGTCTTGTGGATACATTTATGCAAGTCGAAGTAGCTTTGACACATTGAAGTTAGAGAATGAATTCTTCAGATCAAGAAATGCTATACATGTAAGTAACTCTGTGCTTGACTCGCTGAAACGTTGCTCCATCTCTTTGCCAATTTGGTCAAGAATCTAAAAATAAATCATAAAATTAAATCTATTAACAAAAGAAAATCTTTAAATAGTTAATAGAGAAATGATTAAATACCTGGCAGAATATCTCGGCTTTAAAGTGGTGGAGGTATGTTACCGCGTATCCAGCACGTCTAGCCCGAAAACGACCCGAACATTATCATACATATTAGGAATGGCTATGTCATGTTTAGCACAAAAGTTGTTGACTTCTTCTAGTTACTCAGCCCATCCATTGTCTCTCACATTTTGCAACTTCCTCTTAGTTCTTTGAACCAAACTGACAGCCTCGAGAATATTTTGATCCTTTTGTTGCAAGAATTGTGACAAAACATTTCTCAACCCAAAAACTAGCTTCATGAATTGAGCAACAAAAACAAATTCAAAACTTTCCATTTTTTCACCCAAACTAACGACAAGGGCTCGAGCTTTCGGATCGGTGGCATCATCAAATATAGCTTCAAGCACTTTTATGGTTGAGGACCACAAAGATAAAATACGAGCAATGGTGGTAAAGTGGGAACCCCAACCTGTAGCTCCCGGCCAAACTAAGCTACTTTCTTGATTCAATCCTCTCCCGGTAGAAATTTCACCATTTACTAAGCTCTCCACCATGTCTTCGTATTGTTTTTGTCGGAATTGATCTTTTCTTTTGCAAGAAGCTCCAACAATGTTTGCAATCATGAACAAATACTCAAAAAAATCCATCACAAATTGATTATTTTGTGAAACCGCCACAACAACCAAGTGTAACTGGTGAGCAAAACAATGAATATACTTTGCACATGGATTTTCATTCAATATAAGAGTCTTCAATCCATTAAGCTCACCCCGCATATTAGAAGCCCCATCATATCCTAGACCTCTTAGTTTAGACATTGATAATCCATGTCTAGCAAAAAGCTCATCAACACCACTTTTCAAGGAGAGTGCAATGGTGTCAACAACATGAACAACTCCAAGAAACCGTTCCTTGACTACTCCACGGTCATCTACAAATCTCAAAACAATAGCCATTTGCTCCTTTATCGAACTATCACGAGCCTCATCAATCAATATAGAAAAGAATTTGTCTCCAATATCATGAATAATGGCTCTTGTTGTCTCCGATGCACAAGCACTTATAATTTCCTTTTGAATGCGAGGAAAACTAAGTTGATGATTTGCCGGTGCATTTCTTTTCACAACCTTTCCAACATCAACATTGCGTGAGCTATACCAATCAAGAACTTCAAGAAAATTACCTCTATTAAGTGAGCTTGCCAACTCATCATCCCCTCGAAAAGCCAATCCTTGGCCAAGTAGCGATCTAACAACACCCACACTTGCCGTCAAACGAATATGATATGCATCACCCAATTCTTTCTTTCCTGAATCCACCTTTCTTGTCAAACTTTGCCTTTGGTCTTTGAAAGCAAGAAATGAAGTTCGAGCATAATTGTGTGCACTACCAACCGCTCCCACGTGTTCTTTAAATCTTTCACAAGCATTTTTCCAATTACGAAGTCCCGTCTTCACAAACGCATCTTCTCCAAATCTCTTGCCTTTATCCCCTCTAAAAAGATAACACCAAAAACAAAACGTGGCATCTTTAGAAATGCTATATTCCAACCATTCCCATTTCTTGAACCATCCAACTTGAAAACACCTCGATTTTTTTACCAAAGTCGCTTCTTGGAAAATAATGAGAAGATGATTGACAAGGACCCTTGAGCACATATCATCTTCTAATATCATCTCTAATTTGAGGTTCATAATCATTAATTGGTATTCTCAATGCCGGATCACTAATAATTTCATCCTGAATGATAGTCTCCGTTCGAGGTCTTTTATTGCTCGATCCACCAACATCACGATCCATATTTTGAGGCTCAGTTGAATTGCTTGGAGGTTCAATACTTGCCGGCGGAATTGACGATTTATCATACCGAGTAATAAATTTTTCCATTACCATAAACATAAATAAATCAAACAAAACCATTTAGACCAATTGAAACAATCAACATTCACCACAAATCTACAAGGGTACATAATACAACCAAAAATCAGACAATTAATTTAAAAAATAAAAAAAACCTTAAAAGTAAGTAAAATTTACCCATGTCACCATGTGTCATGTGTACTGTGTACACAAATAATAAAACCCTAAATTATAAAATTTCAAATTTAAGCAGCTAGGATTTAGAGAAGTCGGGAGTAGAAGACGAACAACACTACAACCTACAACCTAAGGAGCGGACGAACAAGCAAATCGCCGGCGAGGATGGAGGGCGGAGCATCGAGAGGAGATGGGGCGATTGGGCGAGACTTCAATCGCGCTGAAGCACAGATCTGGAAAAAGAGTGCGAGACTTTCAATTTGCTTATGACGACCAATAGGCATTTTTTTGTTAAAAATAAATATTTAAAAAAATTCAAAAACAAAAGGTTAAATTTTTTAACAAAACGACGTCGTTTTGCCCAAAATGATGTCGTTTTGATGTAATTTTTTTTATAAAAAAAAGACCTAATTAACTAAGTCGTCTTCTTCAAAGCAAAAACGGATCTGACGAGTGAGGAGCTCTAATGGCCGCCGCCCGCCACAACAGCTCCCTAATCCTCCGACAACTCCACCCGACCACCCCTCTTTATATATGAAACTCGCCGGACGAAAGTGTGGGCACCGGCCCCCACTCCGGTCCGTCTATACGTGAGAGCTTTTGAGGCAAGACTAAAAGAGGCCAGGAATAGATTCCATCAACACAAAGACCATTATGAAGAACCGTTCCGGTTGGAAGATCCTTCACAAGAAAACAGGAGGGTAAGAATTCAATCGAAAGATTATTTTGAGAAATTTGTGGAACATGAAGGACATTATCAAAGAAAAAAGAGTGCTTGTGTGTATTGAAATTGAAACGGCCTACACTAGAAATTGAAAGATCTTTATCTTCACCAATTTGTAAGATGTCGAGACCTTCATAAGGGTAGTGAGTGGAGAGGTTTTGCAAGTCATAAGTGACATGATGAGAGAAGCCACTGTCTAGCAACCATGGGTGATTAGAGTTGGTGGCAACATGGGCTTGGGGTGGGGGGTGGGGGGTAGGCGAGGGACATAGGCGGGTGGAGGTGGTGGGCTAAGGTGCGGTGGGTTTTGGTATCAATTTGAGGAGGGGGATCGGAGGAGCGGGGCTGCTTGGCGGAAGCCCTAGCATACGACCATGACATGGCCTTGAGTACCGCATCACTGGCATTTGCCAATGAAGGGGCGTGGCTGATATGAGGGGTTATTAGGGTTTGGAGGGTTCGAAAAATTAGGGTTTTGTTGAGGACGAGGGTTGTAGGTCTGGGATGACTGGGACTTCTAGGAAGGTGACGGACTATTAGTCTTTGCTTTGGAACGAGCCTTGGACTGCATGGTTAAGGCGGTAGCCGGCGAAGAAGAGGACTCCGCGCCTTCTGTCTTTAGTTCCTTTGAGCTTTCCATGGAACTCATCAAACGAGATCGTCTTATCTCTAGCATAGATGCCATCAATAACGGATTGAAATGAGGCATCTAATCCATACAAGACATATTCCACTATGTCCTCTTGATTTCTTTCCCAAGAGAGGCAAGCAAGCAAGTCAATGCAATGTTTGATTTGTTGCATAAACTCACTAATAGGATCAGAGCCCTTCTTCATGTTACGCAGTTTGTTTTTGATTTGGTGAATATGCCCCCTCGAGTGTTTGGCATATGTTTTTGCCAACATTTTGTCAGGCTTCTTGACTTGTGGTGGCACGTGTGATGAGCGATGCAGCCAAAGGAGACAAGGTGCCTGCGAGCGCTCCGAACAGAAGCTTGTCTTGGCGGAGCCATGTAGTATACGCCGGATTCAGGTTGGTGACTTCCAGGTTGACAAAGTTTGGTAGAGTTTTTGGTGGTGCCGGATAGGAACCATCAAGAAACTGAAACAGCCCATATCCAATAAGAATTGATTGAATTTGGATTTGCCATGTGATGTAATTACTAGAGGATAATTTGATGGCATTTTGAAATTGAACTATTATAAAGGGTTTAGTAGGTTCAATGTCATTAGGGATGGTATGATTTGAGGAGGCCATGGAGGCAAAAAGAACGACGAAAAAAAAAAGGGCGTGAGAAAAAAAAATTGAATTTTGCGGATGAGGCTCTTGATACCATATTAGGAATCAAAGAAAGCTGATGATTTTATTATTAGGAATCTATAACTATATATCAAAGCTATACTTTTTCGAGCCACTAGAACGATTCTGGGTCCACCTCATATTTAAAAAATTAATTTTTATTTCTATTATTATAACTTCTTTCTATTAAAATTTTTTTTAACCATTTAAATTTATCTCTAACATGAAAACAAATATCTATTTAGTAATGTCAATTTTTTTTAATATAAATATAATGCCTTTTTTTATCTATATTATGAAAACAAATATCTATTTAGTAATGTCAATTTTTTAATATAATAAATATAATGTCTTTTTTATCTATATTGGTCAAATCTACTAATATTGTTTTATCATTATGTTTATTTCGGGGTAAATTTTTACAAATATTGTTCTATCTTTATGTTTATTTGGATTAGCTTTTTTTTGCATAATATTTAAAACTATTATTTTAATAAAGGGGATGTGGTGCAACGTGGTGGCAGAAATTGCTTCGGCTTTAGTTATTAGTAATAGATAATAAACAGATATGACTATTTTTATTTTAAATATATATGTGTGATCACTTGTACATATTTTTTCTTATCTATTTAATTAATTTAATTTTTTTCAAATATAATAAATATAATTTGCTTTTTTTAATCTATATTGGTCAAACCTACTAATATTTTCTTATCTTTATGTTTACTTGGGGATAAATTTTTACAAATATTATTTTATCTTTATGTTTACATGGAGATAACTGTTTTGCATGATTAACTATTTAAAATTATTATTTTAATAAAGGATGATGTGATGCAACGTGGTGGCAGAAATTACTTCGGCTTTAGTTAATAGTAATAGATAAATACTAGTTGTACCCGTCGTGACCTACACGACTATGACTTGATATTTTTTAGATATATTATATAAAAGATTTTAATAAAGAAAAATATAATATAAAATTTAATGTAAGTAATTTATTGCTTATAATATGTATAAAATTATTTTGTTTTTGAAATCAAATAAAACAAATTAAATATAGATTATTAAGTTTAAAATTGAAGATAAACATAGATTATTAAGATAAGATAATCTACATTGCTCTTTTTCCTTGGCAATATTTCATAAACATTAACTCGTTATACCTGTTGTGTCATGCACGACTATATGGATTTAATAAATAATTTATTTAATGAATAGTATTTTAATTTAATTTAATTTAAAAAATAAAAATAATGTATTTATTAGAAAAAACATTAAGGTGATCCAATATAATGTGAGACATAACCAAAGTTGTTAAGGTTAGACTTGGGTTCCGGTTCAGCGGAACCGGCGGGAAACTGGTCGGAACCAGAACCGGAACCGGGAAACCGGAGGTTCTGGAACCAGGAACCCGCGTTATCAGAACCGAGAACCAACGTTATCAGAACCGAGAACCAATGGTTTCAAACCGGCGGTTCCACCAATAAAAAAGAATGAAAAATAGCGTAATTGCGGTCGTAGTTTGACTAATCGCGGCCGTGAAATGGAAACCGCGGTCGCAGCCTATTCGACTGCGACCGCGATTTTCATTCAAGGGTAAACTAAATAGACTTTTTTCAATATTTTCGTTATTCGGAACCGGGAGAAACTGGCCGGAAACCGGACTGAAACGGGACCGGAATCGGGGAACGACTCATGCCCGTTTTCGGTTCTGGTTCCGAAACCGGATCCAGGTCTAGTTAAGGTGAGTACAATATAAGTTTAATAGCTTAATGATAATTTATTTATGAAAAAGTATAAATAAAAATTATTTTAATTAGAATCATTAAATTCTATAAATATTTTACAAAAATAATGTAAATTTTTATAATTTTTTTAATCAAATTCAATTCTTTAAAAATCTTTTCCATAAAAAGTTAAAAAGATAAAAAAAATATGAATGAATATAGAATTTTTTTAAAGATAAAAAATCTTATATATTAACATAAATAATCCAAAAGGAAATGAAGGAAAAGATAATATTATTGTAGAACCACGGGATAACAAAACCACACATATATCTATGTTAAGTTTCGCATAGTGTTAGCTATATACAATTTAGTTCGTTAATGCCTTAATTTCTTTTGCAAGACAGTAGAATATCTACGTGTTTACCTGTCACTCGTTTGGTTGTTTGTTGGGTTGACTGAACCGAGATTCTTTAATTGCTTCTTCATTTTGTTTGACTATACTCTTTTGGAAGGAGATTAGCTTTGTTTGTTGGAATTGAGTAACCTTGTTTTGTTGATTTATAGTTGTTTTTGTTGGTTGCTTTTGTGGAATCATGTTTGGAATTCAAAGTTGAGAAATAACAGTTCGAGGACGTACCAACTTGATATACACAACTATATTGTGTATTTATGAGGAGTTTGAGCATGAGTTTATGGTGTTTTTAGGTATTTTATATGCTATCTACAGCTAGGAAGAAGAAGATCCGAAGATGCATATTATTGGAGTTTTAGAGCTGGATTGAAGAGAAGAGGAAGATCAGCGTTTTGTTGCTGGCGGCACCCGCCGCCCCTGCCAACGCAGAGATCCTTTGGTCGACACGTGTTTTATTTCTATTGGCTATTCCTATGTCAGCTTTAATCCGAGATATATGTATTTTTGGATAGACTTTTTAGACCTAGTTTGATATATTAGGTTTTAGAGAGTTGCATCTCTCATTCATACACTATTATCATATTTTCTTTTTAGAGTTTTTAACCTTTCATGGAGAAGTAAGCCCTTTTTCTTAGTCAGACAGTTTGAAGCTTCGTTTTGACTTTCAGTTGTGAGATTTCTACTCTTTATCTATTGCATGGAATTATTTTTCTCTCTTGACTGAATTGTTTATGTGATTGATTTCAGCAATTTCTAGGGTTGCTGTTATTGAATCTCAATTTCTAGATCTAGAGAAATTACTGGTTGAGTTTTTCTATTTCATAGTAGCAAACTACATTGTACTAGTATCTGGTTGTGCTAGTCTATTGCAGAAGAGAGTTAAATTGCATTCTAGTATAAAAGTTGGTTGTTTTATGCTAGATTTGTATCCTGATTATATTTCTATTCTTCATGTTGCTTTTGAATTGAATCTTGATGGTTTCAGGGTTATTCAATTAGTTAGGATTGATAGTATCTGGTTGTGCTATTAATTATCTTTGAAAAGGAATTGGAGTTCCATATGCATGCGATATTCAATTAGAGAAATTGACGAAAAAAGCAAAACAAAAAGTAGAGGAAATTACACGTGCATGTAGTTCAAACACTTTGGGTTGTTAATAATGGGTCGGGTTATGGGTGGGTGGATCACTTACACCACCCGACCTTTGAGTTAAAACGCCTCACTCGACCCACCCGTTACTCATGAAATGTTCTACCCGTCAAAAAAATCATCCGTCATCTCCTGGTTATATGAGGTGACCCGTTCACTCGTATAACCGTTGTATAACCACTGTATTTTATGTCTATAAATCAATTGTCATACATAAACTAAAACAAATATCCATAATCCATACATAAACAAAAATAAATCTCATAAGCAATAAATATCAAAATGGATCAAATATGGGTTAAAAATGGGCTTATTTATCAAAGGCTAGAAATGAGTTATATGGGTGACTTTAAAGTCCCATGCATATTAGAAATTATGGGATGAAACGGGTTATATGAGTGGGTTAGGTGAAACGGGTGATAAGTCGGGTTATTGGGGGATGAAATCTCACCCTTACCTGATCCATAACCCGTTTTACCCATCACCGAACCGCCCGTCACCCGCTTTAATTGTGTTTTTATCCCGTTTATTTCAGGTGAGTTAAACGGGTCCGTAAGTAATTGACAGCCTTACAAGCACTATAAACGCTTCTCTTAATATTACATATATACACTGTAGATTTAAGTAAGTCCGACGGTCCATAAATATTTCTATTTCTCACACACACAACCATATTTATACGAGTCTTTTCCTTATTGTTATAAAAATATTCTAACTAATTTTTATTTAAAATAGTCTTCTATGTTATTAACAATTTAAAAAGAAGAATAAAAAGAAAAAGAGAAGATACTGTTACGATGATAAATAAGGTAAGAAAATTATATATATATATATATATATATATATAGTAAAGGGTTCTAGAGAAACACCTTCTACTAGAGAAACGGGGGAAAGGAGGAGGACCCTTAGATTTAAATAATTAGATGGTCTAGATTAAATAAAAAAAAGAACACAATACAATAGTACACCCGATAGTACACAATTGAAGCCCGTTTCTCTCTCCAATCTCATTAACCCGTAATATCAGAAGCATTTTATCGACTTTCTCACTCCAAATCTTTTATTTTGTCTGTTCACTTTCCAAAGGAGTGAAAAGGCGAGTAGGAGGGCGATATTTCGCCATTGTCGTGTTCTTCTTTGAGGTAAGAAACCATCTTCTTCTGCTCCAATTTTCGCCATTGAAGTTCGATTCTGAACTTATATTTGTGAGAGTATCCGTTTCTATTTGCAGATTTCGCTTTATAAGAAGTTGAACGGAGTTCGTTTCATTTGGTCCCAAACAACTATCGATTTAATCCCCAAAAATTATCAAGTAAGAGTAGTAATTATGCTTTTTCGTAATATATTTTGAACTCCTATTGTGATTTAGTTTCGTTTCTTTTAATTTCAAATTAGGGTTGTAATTTCGATATTCAACAAAGTTGAATCTGCTCTGTTAGAGCAATTTATGTGTGCTTGAACCGATTATGCTTGATTTAGTGTTTAGAGCATAGAATTGCTAATGTACTATGTTGAATTAGAGCATAGAATCGAATTGTTATTGTTATGTTTTGCTTATTGTGTAATTTTTTATAGGTACACAATGTCTCCGAAGAGCAACCTGTCAAAGAAGAGAAGGTTGGTGAAAGGTTAGTATGACGAACAAAACAGTCAATTATAGACAACATACTTAACTCGAATATGTAGTTATATTTATAGAATATCGTATTATAATTTATGAATATTACATACAATGAATAGTTTGTTGCATGTATGGAATACACAGACATGGGTGTTGAATATGTTGATGGTTAACCTTTATATGATGAACACAATGATGTGGGATTAAATTTATAGTGTTTGAATATATTGCTTTAAATGTGTATGCTTTGTTATCACCATTTCTTATGACTGAATATTACATGGTTTATATGATACTAGGTCTGAGTCCTTTATTACAATCAACAAGGTCAAACCAAGGTAATGCTGGTGATGAAGTTCAGTTACATGATGTCATTCAAATTCAGGATTCAATGTCTGAGAGGCACAAAAGACTCAAAAAAAACTGTGATGTCTAAAGGTAATGTGTTGTATAAGCAATGAATTAAACTGATATTTATATATGTTTTTTATAATTTTGGGTGTTCTAAGATGTTCATATATGTCATGTGATATTTATGCAGGGAAGAAACAGGCATTGGTGGAAGAGTCATCTGATGATGATGATTCTGTGATAAACAAGCGTTTTGAGAAAATAAAAAAGAGAAAAACAGAAGCAAAGGAACTGAGTCAAGAAGAGAAATGTGAAGTTTTGAAGAAGAAGGAAAAGGTTGTGAAGGAAAAACCTAAGGATACATTGCATGGGAAGAAGGTTTCCAAGTTAAGAGGGTTGTTTCCAAAAATTGGACACAGGAGTAGAACAGACCATTTGGTCGAACTCATAAAGGGTCTAAAATCTGATGAGAAGAAGGAGGCTATAGAGAAAAGTGGATTTGGAAGCTTAGTTTGTCTTCCCAATATTGACATTCCAAAGTAAGTTTTTGAATAACTTATGTTTTTTAATGTTAATAAAATCATATTATTATTTTTGGTTATTCTATAAGTAAAATTATATTATAATGTGAACAGGAAGCTTGCACACTGGTTAGTGAGCAATTATGATGCTAGGAGGGGAGTTCTACGATTGGAGTATGGTGAGGTGATTGATGTGACTGAGGTAGATGTGGAATTATGCTTAGGGATTCCACGGGGTGAGAAACCGGTGGAGAAGATAGTGCCATCGAAAAATAAAGTATTGGCAGATGAATGGAGGGCTCACATTGGGTTGGGGATCGATCCTTTGTTTATAAGGCCTCACCATGTATGCGATGCGGTGATGAAGACAAATGACATCGACATTTTCATGCGCGACTTTATCATACTTGTTTACTCTTGCCTTATTGAACCACCCCAAAGCGGTTGTGCTAATCAGAATGAGATATTGCCACTGTCTGAAATGAAGAGGTTGTCAGATTACAACTGGTGCGGGTTTTTGCTTCAGTGCTTAGATGAAGCCAATGTTAAATGGGACTCGAATCCGACAACATTGTTCACCGGTCCATTGATATTCTTGCTGGTAATATTATTATATTTTGTTTGTTTTGCATAGTGAAATTTGTTTATTTTTCTATTAATAAAATTTTTATGATTTTGTAGTTCTTATATTTGGATCGAGTTGTCAATTTCCGAAAGCGTGATGTCCCAAGGAATGTACCATCATTTACTGGATGGACATGTGAATTGATATCCAAAAGAGAAGTGATGGAAATGGAGTCTGGAGGTTTCGGTCGGGGAAGGTTGGAATCCAAGTATATACTGCCAAATGAAGATGGCACACCAATACTTGGCAATGAACAAATGCGCAGTCAACCGGCACCTATTACTTCATCACAGGTTTGAACAATATATTTGAGTTCGGGTTATATCTATGAAACATGTGAAGCATGAATGATTATGCATGTTATAAATATTCAGTTATTGTAATTAGATATTCATATTAGTATTATTTATAATATTGATATAGAATTCATGTTCTGCTTTCAACGATGCATATTCAGATGATTTTAATGGTCATATTACATATTCACTATTTAAACATGTTAATTCAATTAATTGCTATTGAATATTCTAATACTTTTCAAGTATATTCATTAATTTTTTGTGTGGATTATATGATCAAAATTCTAGTTAACGCAATATATCTTCAGGAATTCAACAAATCAGTGGGAAGGGATTTATGTGATTTGGCTACACTCATCATACGTGTTGTTGAGAAAACTCAAAAGGTCCCAGCTGAATGCAAGAACGATGATGTGTCAAAGGCACTTGTACAGACATCAAAAGCGCTTATTGGTACTGAAAATGAATTAATGTCTCAGGTAAATTTAAATTTCATATAAATTTTATTTATTGTACCAGTTATAGTTATGATGCAAATCTGTATATGCCAATGCATGTATCACCTCATGTATCAACGCTTTTTTTAGATGTTTTATTTTATTTTGTTTTGTTTTCCCCTTTCAGATAAACAATGCAGGTGTATCTGGCATAGGTAATCGTGTGTTTCAGTCTCAGTGTCCTTTATGGACTGATGAAGAGTTGAATATTGTAATGGATCGTTTTGAGGAAGCGATGAAGAGACAATCTATTTTACGTGAGACTGGTTGGGACACTTTTGAGAGCATGTTTGATGATGATCCATTTGCTGGAGCTATGGGACGTGATCACTTTGGTTTTGGCTTTCCAGATCTGTCCGGTCCGTCGGGTTCAAAGCAAAAGGACAACCAACCGTTTGTTGAGGTGATTGCAGAAGATACGGTATCCCTTTTAAAACTTTTTTATTAAATATTGTTCTACTATGTTTTGTTTATATACCATTGAAATTTGGCATATTATTGTAGATCAATGATGGCATGAATGATGATATCAACATTAATGATGCGGTGCAAATAGCTGTGGTAATTTTGATAATTTGTTACATGGTATAGTGTTAGTTGTTATTAGTTTAATGTGTGATCACAAAGTTGTTTCACTACAGGAATTAGGAGCCGATGGCAAAAAGGGAAAGGGTGTAGTTGATCCGGTTTCGAATGAGGAGGTTAAAAGTTTAATTTGTTGTCAATTATGGATTGTCATATTTTTCCATAATTTATATGTTTTTAAAATATGTGAATAATTATATGCAGGATTTTCCTACTAGCCACGTTGTTACAGATCTAGTTGTTGCCTTAAAATCAGTTAATGATAAAGTGGTAAAGCAACCTTTATTGCCCACCGAAGGACAGCTAATTGTATATGATGCAGGTGCTATGGAGGCTAGTGAAAATGCTGCAAAGACTAAATCATCCCCTCCAAAAAAGGCTCGTAAGGCGAAAAAGAAAGAAGTGGTAAGCACTAGGAGTAGTAGAAGAATAGCTTCATATCGGCCTGTGTAATTATATTGTTGTATTCTATTTTTTGTGCACGCCGGATATCTATGATGTTGTATGTTAATTGTTGAGCTACATGTAGATGCTATCTCATGGTTGGACTCGTCTAGTTGGTCGGAATATATGTAATATGCAGATATTATGCATTCATATGCAAAACCTATATTATCATATTTAATATATAGGAGCTAATAGCTCCAATTTTGTATTCACTCGTCTAGTTGGTGTACATATTCAGCATTATTATTCAAATAATCATTATTTGAACAAGCATATTTCTATATTAAGTTGACATATTCAGTAGATTAATGTAGTTAGTCCCATATTATACAAATATTCATTATTTGAATGAGCATATTCGTTAATATAGTTAGTCTCATATACGTATTATTAATATTCAACTTTATTCTGCAAATATTCTATATTTGAATGAGCATATTCCTATATTAAGATGACATATTCAATAGTTTAATATTTTCAGTCCCATATACGTATTTTCATACCGTATATTCAGAATATCATCATGCATGTTCACAACAAAACTAATCATATTCAGAATCATATAATACATGTTCAGTTTGCGATAGAGTAATATTCAAGATGATACACTTTATATTCAACCATGTTATAATTAATCATGTTTTAGTAATTATGATATAAATTTTTCCATGTAATATTCAGGGTGATGTTATCGATGATGATTTTGAGACTCCAATTCAAGAGGCAAGGAATTTGAGGAAGAGAGAGTCCAAAATTCCAGCGACAAGCAAAAGTCCGTTCTTAGTCAGGGCTGTTGATCCTTATTCAAAACTATCATCTGAAGAGAATGGCTTGTACTCTTATGTCATGGATGAATTGACTAATAAGTAAGTGTAATCATCTATCACTGTCATATTATTATTTGTGACACATCTAATCATGATCTATTCGTTTACAGTGTTAATATATTCAATCACAAAGAGATAACATTGTTAGCAAAGGATTTTAAAACCCTTAAGGAAGGTACTTATGTTGCGATCGCTATTGTTGATATTTGGTGCCTTTACCTTAATCAGCAAGAAGCTTTGCGTGCTCCAGATACTCCAAAACGGTTGTTTGTTAGTGCAAGCTCAATGGTAAGTTAATATAATATATAGTGCATATTATTATGGAGTATTAGTTATATTTAGTTGGTTTGATTAAAATTGTACATTATATAGATGGCACCAATTTTCCATAATCACAAAAAACATATGAGGTTCGATATACAATGTTCAAGGATGAGATGGATTTAGCTATATCATCTAACAACAACACATCCCTATTAGATGCCAACCTGGTTAGTCCCCTCTTTTCACAATATATTTTTAATTCCAATTTTAAACTGCATTTAAAAATATACGAATGCATTTTGTGCAGGTTTTTTTCTCAATATTTTCAGCGGCTCATTTCTACGCCATATGCTTCAATTTTATTAAGGGCGCGGTTGAGGTAATTGATAATTCATCAGTTGGTGATGCTGACATGGAAGGAAAATACGGATTTGTTTTGCAACCACTGGTAACTAAATACAACATTTTCATAACTATGTTTTTTTACATGCAATGACCTTATAATGTATAATTATAAACAATGCAGATTAGGATGTTTATGGATTACATGGGATCGTTGCAAGGGAAAAACCGGTGTGATCGATTTATAAACAACAGTCCGGTTGTGCTAAACATGAAGTGGCGTGACAATGAAAACAAGACTGATTGTGGGTTGTTCTTAATGCGACATCTAGAGACATATTTTGGCCAAGATGCAAGATATTGGGATGCAGGATTCAAGGCAAATTCAGATAAGAATATCATACCACTTCGCACCAAATATCTTCACACATTGTTGCTATCTCGATTTAACAATAAGTTTGGGTCGTTAAAGAATAAGGTCGCCAGATACATGGAAGCGCTACGTCTGCATAAGAATATAACAGCAGCCACAAAGAAGCATTAATTAGTTTATGTTCACTATTTAAGTAGTTTGCACCGATTTTATTATGGTTAATTATTTTGCATACATTTAACTTTTAGTGTGATCACTTTGGATGATATGCTGGTTTGAAATGGATATTATATTATTGTGAAGTTGTTTATGGATAACTTTTAGTGTGATCACTTTGGAGGAATGCATCGTATTATATTGTTCGTTCATTACATCTTTATTTTACTCTGCTAGCAATATTATGTAATTACATATAACCTATATGGCTGGTTACAAGTCGTTTAAGGTGTTATATTCAGAGATAACAGTTATATATGCCGAAAATGTTAAATAATATTCAACATTTATACGTGTGTCCAACATAACTTTACATATTCTCGTATTCACTTACGTTCACTATTTTTAGTTCATATTTGACTTCATGTAATCGATATGAAAAAACATGATGTACTTATTTCATAATAAAATTACAAGTTGCCATATGCATATTAATGATTTAATCAGTATATAAAGTTAGCACTACATAGGGGATACTCCGTCAATTAATCAACATATTCTACGTCACGATATGGCACCAATGTATGTCACGTTCACACACAAACAAAGCATGGCATATAACTTAGTTTTAACTATGACACACATATTTAAAGTAGCCAAGAACAAATGATATAAAATTCAATATTCAATATATATAATGTAATATTCGAATCCTATAATTATAAAATCAAACGCAGCATCATAATATTCAAACTACACACAATTAAACTTGTCACAATTTCTGCTATCATGTCCAGCATAAAGGCCGCATTTTTTGCATTTCCTCTTCCCTATTTTTGAAGGTTTTTGTTGTGCTTCCATGGCTATTTCCTTTCCACCTCTCAACCTCTTCGCAGTGCCACTCCCTTTGTTTTTGGCAATGGCTGGTGGTCTAACATTAATCTCTTCTGGAATAGGAATGCCTGCAAATGATTCAGTGTCATCTCTAATTGACCTACTTCTTCCTGTAGCAACATCATTCTGTTCGAATTCAAGACGAATGTTTTTCAAGCTTGTCAACAACACATCTAACCTTCCATCGTTGCCATCTGCAAGTCCTACGCATGCGTGTATGTTTGACCATACTTCACTTAGCTTTGAATTTGCATTCTCCATACGAACACTTTGATCATACACATCACTCATTACATCAGAATGTAACGCCCGACTTGCACCTTTTCTCCAACGATTAAGAATCATGCTTTCTGGAATCTTGTTGCAACCATAAGATTTCCACGCTGTAAATGAGTGGCTACAAGGTAGTCCGATTCGATTGTACATCATACACGTGCAGGTGGTGAATCCATCCCTCACCATATAACGTACCTCATAATGGTCCATACCCTCTTTGATCATGTAATCAATGAATCCATCTCCTACATATTGGAATGATAATTATATAATAACACAAATTACCATATTCATCGAATATATTAACAATTAATAAATATATACATACCTTTTTCCTGGCTTATGATACAACAATAAAAGCATGCATCACTTATCTCAGATTGCACCTCAGCAAATATACGAAGTGTGTATATCTCCGCATCATTGCGTTCTATAGGTAAGGGGGTCTTCATTTCAAGTGATCTTGTGTCTGAATCCACATCATTCTTCGTTTGGTGATATCTCTGTGTCTCCAGCGCAGTTTCAAAGTGGTTGAATAACTCTACCAAGGTGAAATATTGATTCGTATATTTTCCGAAGAAACTGTTTTGAGATTCAGAAATAGATGTTGTCCTCACCAAACCTCCTAGCACTAAATCTCTGAAATATGCTGGGATCCAATACGATCGGAGATCGTACATATCTTTATACCACTTATTTCCTCTCTCATCAAACTTGTCAAGAAAATCAGCCCAACCTTCTTCAAACTGATGTGTATTAATCTGATCACTCCACACCACATGTCCTAATGTTTTCCTATAACCAGGCATATTGAGCTTTTCAGCCTTAACCTTTGTTGAAACCTTGTACATAATATGCCACATGCAGAATCTATGCCTTGTTGTTATGAAGACTCTCTCAACTGCAACTTTCATAGCTGGATCTTGGTCAGTTAATAATATGGTTGGTTCATTTTGCATTACTTTCTTGAAATGTTCGAAAAGCCAACAGAATGATTCAACATCCTCTTTCATCAACAAGCCACATACAAAGGTAACGCATCGTCTATGGTTGTCCAAACCTGTGAATGGAGCAAACACCATATTGTACCTACATGATTATAAAACAAACATATTAATAAGATGCTTATGTTACACATATTACACAAATTTGAATACGAATATACCACATCCGGAACATGTTGGATTTGATTATGAATATGGTTAATCGTATTATGAACATATATGACGTTATTATGAATATATGCAATGAAAAAACGGGTATATGCATAATGCTATTGTGTTATTGAATATAAAAAATGAGAAATCTGCATATAAACTATATTATTTTGAATACGAATATACCACATCCGGAACATGTAGTATATGATTATGAATATTGTTAAAACGATTATGAACATATATGACGTTTTTCAGAATATATGTAAAAAACGGGGATATGCATAATGTGATTAATATTTTGAATATGAAATTTGAATATCAGAATATGCTTATCAAAATAAATTCACTTGGAATGAGAATAAGGTTATGTAATCACAAATATTAATATGAGTTTAAATGCTTACCTATTTGTTCCGTATGTTGAGTCGAATGAGACAACTTGTCCAAATGCAGCATAATTCCGCCTAGCAAGTGGATCACACCAAAACAGTTTGGTCAGCTGTTGAGACTCGTTCACTGTATACTCGAAGTAGAATGCAGAGTTCATTTCCTTTTTTCCCTGAAACTTATTTATAATCATCTGAGCATCTGCATTTGTTATATTTGCCATGAGATCCCTCTTATAATTCTTGAAATCTGATGCTGTTGTGCGCATGTTTATATATCCTCCGACGATCTGCTTCAATAACTTATGAGAACTTACAGGACCCAAATTCGCCCTTGCACAACACAGCATGAATTTTTTATGCCCTAACTCCATCTTCCTGTTACTCTTGAGCAAATGCTTTGCATATTTCGGAACCATGTCATGCGTGTGTTCCTCAATAAAGATACTCACCACATAAGTATCATTGCCACCATATTTTAGTACCATTCGTGCATTACATCCCACCCTATTTGAAGATGTATTCCGTTGGCCTGTACTTTGCCCTATATTTTTTGATTCGTCCCTATTGCATCGATAGTACTTTGAAGAAATAATTTCACTTATGAGTAGTGCTTGCTTTGGTGCTGAAACCAACCAGAGTTGCATATTCTTTGTAAAATGCATAGCCTGACTCAAGCGAATCAAACCTCTTTCCAACAATTGGTTTCTTTGCATTAGGGCATCGTGGAACCCATAATTTGATATTTTCATAAAGAGGGTCTGCTATGCACTCAGAACCAAACACAAACTCTTCACAATCCTCTTCCACATCATTATTCTCATTTGGATCGATCTCCTCTTCTGAATTGTCCGCCACATCATTAAAAACATAATTACTCCATTTGCTTGACACTATGGGTAGAAAAAAACAATATCAATATGCCAACCACTTTTATGAAGAGTGTTCATTAAGACCAAATTATGCATTTTCGGTACATGTAAAGATATATTCAATTTCGTATTCACTATATTCAAATTATTTATAATACTATTCAGCCATCGTACAAACAATCGTACACATCAAATGCATATTCGGTGATTAAATTATCAAATTCACAATTCATTATGCCATATTCGGATTAAAATCGTCACATTGTATAAGAGTGTAATGATTGTTACACCATATGCGAGTATGCATTTGATTGTATATTCACATTTTATTTTATAATATTCAAGTTGTAATTTATACCGAGGTTAATATTCTTAATATTATACTGTATATTACATATCGTTTGTTTCATATTCAGAAAAAAGACATATTAGCACGAAACGATCATATTCGAACAATAGTAAATAATATTCGAATAATCGTAAATAATATTCAAAGTCAATCAATGTGAACACACAATGATTTAATACATTCCACAGCTTAACTAATTAATCTTTGAAATATCATATAGAGTTAAGTACAATGCTCCAATTGTGCAAACGATCTATTAGCATATGCCGAATTAATCCGACATTAATGTAGATTTCGGAATCACAAGTTATTTTGCTGAATTAATCTGAAAAATTTTATGATGCCATGCGAAAATTACAGTAATATAAAGCATACCTGTTTCCATGGATGATTTCAATCGAGACTAAGAAGAACACTAGATATTCAGTTTCAATGGAGTTTGAAGGGAAGACTAATTGTCGTCTGAATGGAGGGTGATATGCGTAGAATATTACGCAATGTATATTTGGTAGTTTCTTCAGATTTCGTTTAACCACGTCCCCTAAATCACGCCATTTTTTTTTATTTTTTTTTTCAGAATTTGGTAACTATAAATCAGCATACAATAGTTACCATATTCCCTAAATCCTAACCACTAATTAGTATTAATCTAATGCATCTAAGGAGTTCCCCCGTTTCTCTATAACTCCCGTTTCTCTTGAACCCTCCCCTATATATATATATATCATCTGCCCTTCTTCTGCTCGATACGCTGAGTCTATTAGGATAATCGTCTAAAGTTCCAGTTACGATTCTCCCAAACAAGAGAGAAAGAATGACCAAGAAAACGAACAAGCGAAAAAAGAGATGAGAGCCTCAAGGGCGACGCATTCCTCGCCATGGCCCCACACCTGTCCCCGATTGGTCCCCACGGATCCAACCTGGTCTTCTCGCCGCTCTCCCTCCGGACCATGTTGAGCCTGATCGCCGCCGGCGCTAGCGAGCCAGCCGCCGAGCAACTTCTCTCCTTCCTTAAGTCGAAGTCTATCGACGATGTCAACAAGCTTTCTTCAAAGCTCATTTCGGCGGTCTTAACTAGCACCAGCAACGCCGGGGGCCCCAAGATATGCTTCGCTAACGGCGTCTAGATCCACGACGGCTTCTCTCTCAAGCATTCTTTCAAACAGGTTGTAGACAATGTTTACAAGGCTGATTTACGCCAAGTTGACTTCATCACCAAAGTAAGCTACTTCTTCTTCCTTGTCCCTCTCCTAGACAATGTTATAATAATTAATCTTGCGTCTTGCCTGATGTAAACAAAATTTTATCATGGGTGTGATTTGGTTTGCTTTTTGGTCGATGAATTAAGGCACAAGAAATTGTATCCGAAGTGAACTCATGGGCTCGTGAGAAAACCAACAGCCTAATTCGTGAAGTGATTGGCCCTGGCTCAGTAGCCCGCAGGTTCATCCTCACCAACGCTCTCTACTTCAAGGGAACATGGAGTAAGGAATACATTACAAAATCAGTAACAAAAGACTACGACTTCCATCTTCTTGGTGGTGATTCGGTGAAGGTGCCTTTCATGACGAGCAACTACCCTACTCATTCATTTAGGGCTTATGATGACTTCAAAGTTCTATGCCTTCCTTACAAGAAAGGGAAAACTAATAAAACTCAGTTCTCGATTTACATTCTTCTTCCTCATGCTGTAGATGGATTAGCATCCCTGGTCGAGAGAGTTGCCTCAGAGCCTCACTTCTTAGACCATCACTTGTATGTTGATGATTCGGTTAAGGTCGACACTGTGAGAATTCCAAAGTTCAAGATTCATTTGGGTTTTCAGCTTCTGATACTATAAAGCAAATAGGAGTCACGTTGCCGTTCAAAACTGGAGGACTAACTAGAATGGTTGAGGACGGCGATGAATTATTTGTGTCCGAAATCTATCAGAAGGCGTTTATTGAGGTGAACGAAGAAGGGACGACAGCTGCAACCGTTACCCTGGCAAAAGGGTTGATTGGGTGTTCGAGAAGACCGAAACCAGTTGTTGATTTCGTGGCTGATCACCCATTCATCTTCCTTATTCGAGAAGAAGTTAGTGGTGTTGTTCTTTTCTTCGGGCATGTTCTGAACCCTCAAGGAATGAATGAGGGTGATTTTGATATTTAACTACCTAGATTAATAGTATATTCAAACTATAATATAAGAAGGCTCCTTCTAATAAAACAAGATTGTTCCTCGCTGATTTTTTTAGTTCAAAATAATTGTTCCTCATTGTTTATTTTTGTTCAAAAAGATTGTTCCTCAATGTTTATTTTGTTCATTCAAAAAAGTGGTCCTCAATCTTCATTGCATGTGAAACTTATGCCCTTGTTCTGTCAATGAGCACAAAACAAAATTACCAGCGGTTCCATGTTCCATGTAAATAATGTGCTTTTGATCAATTAGGCGTGGAAGTCGAATTTGAATGTGATTATTGGCATCTATAGTGAAGCGCGCACACACTCAAATTTGAAAAGGACACAAACTTATTTCCATGGATTGAAGTTATAAAGAGAAGTGTTTTGTGTGATTTTTTTTGTGTCCTTTATTAATGTAGAAGGAGATAACTTAATAATGTACAAGTTTTGTTTTATGGGGATGGGCCTCGTCCGGTTCGGTACTTTGTGCCTACGTCCTGGACAAATGCTTAAACAACCTAGTGCCAATTACCACAAGACCAAGAGGTACTGGTTCCTTGGACATTGATGACACTGCCTTATATGTCAATGTTGTTAATTCTCTTATCAACTGCGGTACAATCTTTAGCCATTCAATGCTAGTTCAGAATTTGTTTATTGAAGAGTGCATTTACGCGCGGAGAGGAACGAGACTGAGGAACAGACATATTGGGCAGGGGGCTAAAATGGGGTCATGTTTTTTAATTTTTAGTAAATTAAAAGCTGCAAATTATTTTGTCAGTTGTTTTATTTGTTCTTTTATTAGTTGTTTATCACAATCATCCATTATTATTGGAGAATGTTTAAAGGTTTTTCTAGTGTGCCCTTACAACAATCTAATTGATAAAAATCTGAACAAAATACGAAAACATTATATCATTTAAATAAAATAATTCAAAACTATGAGATCAGGAATAGATAGAATGTTTTTTTTGAAGGTAAAGGTTAAAGGTTGTATTAAGAAAAGAATTTACAGAGCGGGATACTCAAGTTCGTTGTACATCACACAAAAAGGGGAACGATGTAAGCTATATAAAATGAGGAAATCAACAGATTATCCACACAAAACAAGGATCAATCATGCTCAATCATCATCTCCATTTTACTCATCATCGAGCTCTCCAGAAGAGCTAAAGAGAATTCTGTTACACACCGACTTACTCAGTAAGCTACATTTAGGAGTATTTATATGAGTTTCCAATATTACATAAAAGACCCCGAAAGATTACAATTTACACAATACTACCCTTATACTTAATATCCCCTCCTCAAGTTGGAATTGGGGGAACATCAACCAATCCCAACTTGAAAGCCAAAAACTTATGTTGGTCTTCGCCCAAAGCCTTGGTGAAGATGTCGGCTAATTGAGATTGAGACTTCACATAATAAGTTTGAAGAAAACCTTCAGAAACCTTTTCACGAACATAATGACAATCAATATTGATATGCTTCGTACGCTCATGAAAGATGGGATTAGAAGCAATGTGTTGAGCAGCTTTATTATCACAATATAGCATAATGGGAAGAGAAACTGAAACAGCCAAATCACCAAGAATGCCATGTATCCACACGACCTCACTAGCAGTGGAAGACATACTTATGTACTCAGATTCAGCAGAGGACCTGGAAACAGTTTTCTGTTTCTTAGTTTTCCATGAAACCAAATTGGATCCAAGGAACACACAGTATCCACTCACAGATCTAGCAGTGAACTTACAGGCAGCCCAATCAGCATCACTGTAACAAGAAATTGTCAAGTCAGAATCAGCAGAGTAGAATAAACCCCAGTTAAGTGTATGCTTAGATACCGAACCACATGAAGAGCAGCCTACATATGAGGGACACGAGGTCAGCTAACAAATTGGCTCAAATGTTGAACCGAGTAAGTCAAGTCAGGTCTAGTAATGTTCAGATAAAGAAGACGGCCAACTAGTCTTCTATAAGATTCAGGATCATCCAAAAGAGCTCCCTCATCAACAGATAAGCCAAGACCCCGTGGTAAAGGGAACACAGCTTCTTTAGCATCAAGCATTCCTGCATCTGTAATAATATCAAGCATGTATTTCCTCTGATTGATAACAGTACCTTGAGAAGATCGAGCCACTTCAATACCAAGAAAAAATCTGATCATACCCAAGTCTTTGATAGTAAAAGCATTATCAAGACCCTTCTTGGTTTGTAGGATAACATCATGATCATCACCAGATAACAAAAGATCATCAACATAGACCAAAGCAATGGCTATTTTGGAACCAGTTTTCTTAACAAAAACAGAATAATCATGAAGAGATTGAGAATACCCCATCTGAAGTAAAAATTTGGTGAGTTCCAAATTCCATTGTCTTGACGCTTGTTTAAGGCCATATAAAGACCTTTTGAGATGACAAACCTGCCCTTCTTGTGCCTTAGAATATCCTGGTGGAGGAAGCATGTAAACTTCTTCATCAAGGTAGCCATGAAGAAAAGCATTATTAATGTCAAGTTGATGAACATCCCACTTATGAACAGTAGCCAAAGCTAACAATACTCGCACAGAAGGCAACTTTACCTGGAGGTAATGAAGTCAAGTCCCAAGTATGATTCTGTTCCAAAGCATCAAGCTCTTTAGAAATGGCATCTTCCCAACAGACCTGACCATGTGCTTGTTTATAGGTGGATGGCTCAGGAACAGAAACCATGTTACAGAATGATGCAACAAAATCAGCAGAATATTCTGCTAAATCAAACAACTGAGTAACTTGTAATGAACAGACATAATCTTGCAGCTTCTTGGGAGGTTGTTTATGTCTATCAGACCTTCTTAACACATCAGGAGAAGGAACACTTATAGTTAGAGGGACAGATTCATCGTTAGGCAAACATGGCAAAGAAGGAGAATGCTCAACATCAGAAGAATGAGGATCAGGAAGAACAGACTGTTGATATTCAAAAGAAGGAAGTAATTCTTCATCATGAGCAGGGTTAACTAAGGGTAAACTGGGTTGCAAACTGGATGAAGAAGACGGAACAGAAGAGGTGTCCTTATATGGAAAGACTCCTTCTTGAAAAATAACATCTCGAGTAACAAAAAAATATTGTCTCTCTATATCAAAGAGTTTATACCCTTTTTGACCAGGTGGATAACCCATAAACACACATCTGCGAGTCTTAGCTTCAAATTTGTCTTTAGTATGAGTGCTAGGTCTTCCAAAACAAAGACAACCAAGCACTCGTAAATGACTATAATCAGGCGCCTTATGAAACAGTTGTGCAAATGGAACTTTCCATTGCAATACTGAACTGGGAAGCAAATTGACAATATGAACTGCAACCATGACACACTCACCCCAAAACTTCTTGGGCAAACCAGAATGGATCCTCATGGCTCGAGCAGTTTCTATAATATGTCTATGCTTCCTTTCAACACGCCCATTCTGTTGAGGATTCCCTGGCACACTCCTCTGATGAATAATACCCTTATGAGCAAAATAATCCTGACAACTCTGTTGGATGAACTCAGCACCATTATCACTTCTAAAAGTTTTAACCATTGTACTAAAATGATTCTCCACATATGCCAAGAAAGAAAAAATGATGTTTTTGACCTGTGTCTTGGATTTGAACAAATAAATCCAAGTGTATCGAGTGTTATCATCTAATATGGTAAGAAAATACCTTGCACCAGTAGTAGTAGGAATATGATATGGACCCCAAACATCCAAATGAACAAGATCAAATGGTTGAGCAGCTAAAAAACCACTCTTGGGAAAAGGAGTTTTACACTGTTTAGCCAAAATATAACTTTGACAAAGAAACTGTTCAAGTGTTGTAGGAAACAAAGATGGTATATGCTTCATCTTACTATGTGAACAATGTCCTAGTCTATGATGAAAAAGACTGACATCAGGCTTGCAAGCCTTATTTAGGGTAACAAAAGTGGAATCAGTGCAACTATGAACTTGACAATCTGATTCTTCCTTTAAAATGCTTGCATTCTTTGCTATGAAAAGGCCTCCAACTCTTTGACCTTGAAGCAAAACTTCCTTAGTGGTAGGGTCCCAAAACCAAATCTGATCAGACTCTATCTTGCCAATCAAACCATTATCATCTAGCAATTTCGTCACAAAAAGCAAATTGTGCTTGAAACCATCTATAAGCAAGACTTTATCAAGTTGAAGCTTACTACTGAACATAACAGACCCGGAATATTCAACAATTTTGACAGTACCATCTGGAAAACCAACCTTAACAGGTTTATGCAATTTTACTTGATTGATCAATTTACTAGAATCAAACACCATGTGATCTGTGGCACCAGTATCAACAATCCAGAAATCTGTGTCTGAACCAACAGAAGCAGCAAAAACAGTACTAGATACCATACCAGAAACCAGAACTGAAGCATCAGAAAGCATACATGAATATTTCTGAGAACTCGAGGCTGAAGAGGATGTACCAGAAAAATTCTTATGAGCTACATTGGCAGAAAAAGAACCAGTAGTCCTTGCATGATCTGAACGAGTACTCTTCCCTTTCACCCTTCGACTCATTTCTTGATAGATAGCAGCAACCATCTTAGGATCAAATACAAGTTCCTTGCCATCATCTGAATCTTCAAATGGTGTGTCTGGCTCAGTTTCTGCAGCATTAGCACGTCTATCACCATATTTTCTGGTATCAGGTTTACCATAGAACTTCCAATTATCAGGATAACTAATTATTTTGTAGCATTTCTCCTTAGAATGACCTCGGACATGGCAATGCTCACATATCCTGTCATACCTATCTTTCCCTTTCTTGAAATTTCCTTTGTTACCATAACCATCCTTAGGTAACAATCCCCTGTTCATCATCTCTGCCTTGCTAAGAAAGTACTTTCCATACTGTTGTTGTCCATGACCAAACATGCTGTTCACAGAGAAAGCAATACCATCATTCTTGGAATTGAAAGAATTAGTGACAGATTTCTGCTTCTCTGCTCGAATGACAAGTCCATAAGCTTTGTTAACATTTGGTAACGGATCCAAAGCAAGAATATGTCCCCGAATACCATCAAGATCATCATTAAGTCCCATCAGAAATTCCACCAGTCTATCATTATCTTCCTGTTCATCCTTTCGACCAAGATAGTCACATCCACAATGTGTCCAAATGCCACAATCACAATCAACTACTGCACGAACAGCTTTCAATTCATCCCATAGTTGTTTCAATTTGTTGTAATAGTCACTGACAATCATAGATCCTTGCTCGAAATTGGCTAGGGTTCGCTTGAGTTGATAGAGCAATGGACCATTTGCTTGTCCAAATCTTTCGACAAGTTCATCCCATAGTAATTTTGCAGATTCAATGAAGATAAAAGTCTCAGAAAACTTACTATCCATGGAATTAAGCAACCAGCATCGGACCATATGATCAGCACGAATCCATCGTGCGCAATCATTCGTGCCTAATGGCGGTCGACGACATGTACCATCAATGAAACCGGTCTTGATCTTGGCTCCAAGAGCAAGCTTCACGTTGCGACTCCAGCTTAGAAAATTCGTTCCATCAAATTGTTGCAGAACTAACTGTGCACCTGGTTGATCAGAGTTTGACAACGCCAACGGATCACTTGACGCATGACCTAGCTCTCTGTCTCGCTCATAACCTCTCCAATCACCGCGCCTACCTCGTCTTGGTGATTTGTCGACTCTCCAATCATGTTCATGACCATCTCCTCTCCGTGGTGAATCAAGATCAGAGGAACGCTCCGGCGAAATTGACATTGGCGCGAGAAATCAGAAAACTGATAAACTTCGATTTGGAACAAAAAAATGGAGAAATTGAGCCCTCTGGCTGTGATACCATATAAAATGAGGAAATCAACAGATTATCCACACAAAACAAGGATCAATCATGCTCAATCATCATCTCCATTTTACTCATCATCGAGCTCTCCAGAAGAGCTAAAAAGAATTCTGTTACACACCGACTTACTCAGTAAGCTACATTTAGGAGTATTTATATGAGTTTCCAATATTACATAAAAGACCCCAAAAGATTACAATTTACACAATACTACCCTTATACTCAATAAGCTATATCAAAAAGGCCAAATAAAACAACAAAAAGACCAAAGAGTATCAAGCTAGAATCAATTCATGGTAGGCTGATGCCGAGCGAGGCTAACCATGATTTGCTTCTAGGGCTCGTGTCTTTCCATTTGGTGGCGATACAAATCTTGGTCATGGAAATAATCTCCACTGCGCAGCATTCACTTGAGGTGTCTGTGCCGTCAAAAGCTTTCCGATTCCTCACTTGCCAGACATGGTAAATGAAGTTGGAGAGAGTGGCGCAGAGCGCTTGGAATATAAGGCTTGTGTGACGGGGACTGCTACTGATCCAATTCAGCCGCTGATCAAGAGAGGCGCCTTGAATGCGAATTCTAAGCCATTGTTCGATTTTATCATGTACAGAGAGAGTGAAAGGGCACGAACCTCAGAGGTGGTCCTCCGTCTCCTCATGTCCAGTGCATAGTGGGCATGAATCGTCAAGGATGATGCCCCAACTTTTTAGCTTGGATCGCGTGGGAAGCCTTTTGCGGGCTGCAAGCCATGTGATGAAGTTGGCCCTTGGCAAGCCGAGCTTGGCCCAAACAGCAGGCCTCCAGGTGACCGGCGGTAGATGCTCACGTAGCGCTTCATAAACATTCCGAGTGGAGTATTTGCCAGCCGGGCTTGTCATGATGTTCAGGATATCACAATTGTTTCCCTGTTGGAGAAGCTCATCTCGAATGTTGATCAGAGCTTTCCAGTGGGAGGTTGAATTGTTGATGGAGCTGGCGTCCCATATGCTACACCCCTTGAGGACATACTGGTTGATCCAAGAAGTCCATATGTTATCTTCTTGCTTGGCGAGCTCGAAGATTGAACGGCCAATACTCGCCTTGTTCCATGAGAGGAGCTCTTTGATGCCAATGCCGCCTTCCTATCTCGATTTGCAAACCTTGCTCCAAGCGATCAAGTGACGATTGCCATGGCTCTTTCCAGTCCATAAAAAGGAGCTATGAATACTATTGAGCCGATCGATGACAGTGGTTGGGAATTTAAAAATATGGGCCCAAAAAGATTGTATTCCAAAGAGGACGGATCGAAGAATTTCGAGTCTTCCCGCATAATTGAGTTGCCTGGCGGCCCAATTTTGAATGATGGCTGTCATTTTGTTTATGATTGGGGCATACTCAATGACAACAAGTTTTTTGGAGCTCAATGGAACACCAAGGTATTTCATGGGCACAAAGTCGGCCTCAAAACCGATGGTGGCAGCAAGCTGAGTTTTGGCCTGTTCAGCAACTCCACTGAAGTAGCATCTGGATTTGGAGGTGTTGGCGGCTAATCCGGAGAAGGAGGAGAAGTCGTCAAGGGCTTTTTTGGGGAGGCTTAGGGAATCGTTGTCGGCTGTGCTAAAGAGAATCAGGTCATCCGCGAAGCAAAGATGAGTAATTTTAAGCCGGGAGCACTTGGGGTGATAGTTGAAGTTAGGATTTTGGGTGTAGAGGCCAATGAGTCTAGAGAGAAATTCCATGGCGATGGTGAAAAGATAGGGGGAGAGCGGACAACCTTGACGGATCCCATGATGCCCAGGGAAGAAGACCCCTGGTTGCTTCCATGAATATTATTGATTGAAAAGTTCATCGTGGTGATGCTTTGCTTTATAAGGTTGATGAAAATTGGGGGATAGAATAAGGATTGAATAACAATTTATATCAAAAAAAAATTGTGTGGATCTCGACTCGACCATAGAAGAATGAAATCTCGAAAGATTTATTATGTCTTTTTATGTATATATATAAAAAATAATTTTAAAATATAAGCAATACAATATTAAATATTTAATATTATATATTCTTACTTTATTCTTATACAAATATCATCCGATCTTATTCTGCTCGATACGCAAACTCATCATCATCATCGTCTAAAGCTCCAAATACCGATTCTCCCAAACAAGAGAAAAAGAATGACCAAGAAAACGAACAAGCGAAAAAGAGATGAAAGCCTCAATCAAGGGCGACGCGTTCCTCGCGATGGCCCCACACCTGTCCCCGATTGGTCCCCACGGATCGAACCTGGTCTTCTCGCCGCTTTCCCTCCGTTCCATGTTGAGCCTGATCGCCGTCGGAGCTAGCGGCCCAGCCGCCAAGCAGCTTCTCTCCTTCCTTGAGTCAGAGTCCATCGACGATGTCAACCATCTTTCTTCAAAGCTCGTTTCGGCGGTCTTGGCTGACACCGGCACTGATGCCGGTGGCTCAAAGATCGGCTTCGCTAACGCCGTCTGGATGCACAAGGACTTTTTTTCTCAAGCATTCTTTCAAACAGGTTGTAGAAAATGTTTATAAGGCTGATACAAGGCAAGTTGACTTCATCACCAAAGTAAGCTAGCCGCCTTGTTGGGTCTTCTCTTAATCTTGCTTGTTTCAAGTTACAATTCTTGGTTTGATTTGGTTTGTTTTTCTTTTTTGGTGCTGGATTGAGGCAAAGGAAATCGAACTGGAAGTGAATTCATGGGCTAAGGAGAAAACCAACGGCCTAATTCCTACAATCCTTCCTCCGGGCTCAATAAAAGTTGATGACAGGCTTATCTTGGCTAATGCTCTCTATTTCAAGGGAGCATGGAGTGAGGATTACTTTAAAGCATCAAAAACAAAAGACTACACCTTCCATCTTCTCGGTGGTAATTCAGTGAAGGTGCCTTTCATGAGAAGCAACTCCTTTACCCATTCAATTCGCACCTATGATGACTTCAAAGTTCTAGGTCTTCCTTACAAGAAAGAAAAAAATAAAACTCAGTTCTCAATGTACATTCTTCTTCCGAATTTAGTTGATGGATTAGCGTCCCTGGCTGAGAGAGTTACCTCGGAGCCTGACTTCTTAGACCATCACTTGTCTTTGTCTATTAATGATTCGGTTAGAGTCGGCACTGTGAGAATTCCAAAGTTCAAGATTTCATCTGGGTTTTCAGCTTCTGATACTATAAAGCAAATGGGAGTCACTTTGCCGTTCAAAGCTGGAGGACTAACTAGAATGGTTGAGGACGGCGGCAATGAATTATTTGTGTCTGAAATCTATCAGAAGGCGTTTATTGAGGTGAATGAAGAAGGGACGACAGCTGCAGCCGTTACCCGTGGAATGATTGGAGGGTGTGGGCCGGGGCCAGGTGTTGATTTCGTGGCTAACCATCCATTTATCTTCCTTATTCGAGAAGAAGCTAGTGGTGTTGTTCTCTTCTTTGGGCATGTTCTGAACCCTCTCAAGGATGGTAATTAATCTTGAAATTTAACTAGCTAGTTTTAATAGTTTGTTCAAACTATAAAATAGCTAGGTAGTATACTAGTATCATTGAAGAGGCTCCCTCTAGCAAGACAAGATTGTTCCTTGTTGGTTGGTTTTTTAGCTCAAAATAATTGTTGTCATATTTTATTTTTGTTCAAAAAGATTGTTCCTCAGTGTGTTTTTTTTCATTCAAAAAAGTGTTCCTCAATCCTTATTGGTTGTAAAACTTATGTCCTTAGTTCCGCCTATGAGCACAAAACTAAACAAAATTTACCAACGGTTCGAAAAGGACACACATGTTTGTAGACGTAGTGCTTTTGATCAATTATGCATGGAAGTGAAATTTGAAAGTGGTTGTTATGTCATGTACAGTGATGCACACACATGTTTACATGGAAAAGTACGTAGATTAAGGACATAGAGGCAAAAGATTGGTCAAATGTAATTGTAATGTTGTAATGTAGCCGAGGCAGTATTTTTAGAGGTGACAAGGGTTCACGGAAGGGGCTTTTGCCTTTCAATGTGGGGATTGCCTAGCTCTAACGGGAGAGCTCTGTTGGTGATTTTAGTGTCATCGACACTTGAGAAGTCACCGACGTCAGTTTTGGTGTGATCGGGATTCATGTCGATACAATGGGCACCGACTTTACTATAACACGGGCTAGGGTGTGCGGAGTGCACGTCCGTGTAAGTAAACCTAAGTTCCAGAAGGTTGAATACGTTCAAAGTATGTTACATGTTGGGAACTTGAGGTTGGGACTTGTAAGTCGCCGACTTCAGTGAGGTCAATGACCTGGTGACGGTTCTAGGGTAACCGCTTGGTATCCGTCGTTGAATCAGTCAAATAAACGTGCATGTAACTGTTAGGAGGTTATCTAATCAGACTAGAGGCTCCTTGAGACGTATAATGGTAGTGGGAACACGTGGGGAGGTAGTGGGCAGTAGTGGGAATTGCTGGTAACTGCCAGTAACTGCTGTCCAGGTCATCCACCTCAGGAAAACTGCCAGTAACCGTTTTGCACGTCCAAATGCCTATTTAAAGGCTTCATTGGGCTTTTGTATCGAGGTTGGGAAGTAAGGTTGAAGAGTTTTACTCTCTGAAAACACTCTCAACAAGAAGCAATCGTTCATATACTAAACTCTAAAGTTTTGTCCTAGATCGACAGCCACGACAAGGACAAGAGGGTTTGTCTTATCTCAAATCGGATTTCACGGATTCCCTTGGGCTGAATAAGGGGTGAAATATCGGTTTAGGAAAGCTTCCATGCGATTCAAACCTATATCAAGTTACCAATACGTTCATTGATCGTTTCCCCTGGTGTGCTGAAGAAGTCGTCGACCTGCCTGAAGTCGCCGACCTTGCTGAGTTCCTCCACTCAAAGAGCGCACAACACCAACAAGCTCTTGGCCATTTTTCATGGTCTTCAGCGGGCAATTCAACTGGGTATTGTGCAACTCATCTTTGAGATCGATTCCGCAATTGCTATGTCGCTTCTAAAAGCCAACTCTATCCTGACTCATCCAGATTATGGCACTGTCGAACGATGCCCCGTTTGTTGAAGCTGCCCTCGTGGTCAATACGTACAGATTCAATATGTGAATCATGGTGCAAACACATCAGCTGAATGTCTGGCAAATAATTTACTTTCTTTAGCTAATTTTTAGTATAATCTTATTGATTTTCCCGATTTTGATTTTCTAGTTCATTGCGGGAAGCTGATGTTGTAGCTCAGTTGGGGCAAGACGTTGATTTTGTCAAATACTCAAATCAAGTGAAAATAATAACTGAAAAAAAGAAGTTTTTTGCTCAAAAGAACGTGCTGGCATGCGCTAGGGCTTTGCTAGGGTTCCTTATGTTTTTCGATCGATTTGGTTCTGATGGGAGGGGATCCCCCTTCCCCGACGTCGTCTCCCACTGTGATTTTGGGGAATGCTTCGTCGAGAATGCAGGTAGACCATAGTCCACCGTCGAGAATCCCATCGGATCTTGGAAAGACATGATATTGGGAGAGAATGGGCTCTGGAAAGACATGATGGAAAGATGGCTTTGTCTTATCCGGAAGGGGATGATGGAGATCCCGTATTTATGATTGAGCAAAAAGTTTTGCAGACATTGGCTGATGTTTATTTCTTTAATTGTGAAACCGCTTAATTGGAGTATGATTCTCCATGCGGTGATGGAACATAAACTGAAAGAGTTATATATATGGAAAACACTTACCGAGGCCCTTGGATGATGTTTGGTCATTACTTGATTATCAAACAATGAACACCGGAACTTAATCCTTTCACGGATGTTATTACGACCACTCTTGTTTAGGGGTTGTCTATGATCCTATATGAAGAAACTACGTTTTCCAACAGATGTCGATTTGCTAGAGTCTGTATGGAAGTTGACATCACGAGGTCGTTAAAGGGCTCGATTATTATTAATGGCAGTCGTTTTCACGTTGAGTATGTATGTAGGGATTCATTTAATTTGCACTCACAGTGGAAAGTATGGTTCAAAATGTCCTATGATGATTGGTGTGACCGGTCAAGGGGCTGAAGTTACACCCGAAACTGCGATGGTGGCCTAAGCAAGGTCCTGCCGATGGCGAACCACTATATGGATAGTCGTGGACTGTTGTTCAACGACGCCGGAATAATTCGAAGGGAAAGTCAACGATTGGTGTGAATGCACATCCGACTGAGAGAAGGGAAAGAACCGGTTTGCATCGCTGGAAGAAGATTCTGCAGAGGTGATGTTGAGAGATTCAGGGAAACAGAATAATATTGAGAAAGGAAAGCATGTAGTTTTTACTACGGAGGGGGCCAAGGGAAAGATCTCGGTGCCGAGCTAGTAAATCTCTACTCCAGCCAAAAACAGAGAAGAGAAGAGAAGATACGGTGTTAAAAAAAAGGAAATTAAGAGAAGTGAAGATACGCTCTTATATTGTTAAGATGATCAATACGAATATAAGATATTAAGATACGCCGCTATATCTTTCTGCTCGATACGTTGAACGTCCCATGGCTCGCTCATCATCCTCAAACATGACCAGTAAAACGAACAAACGAAAAAGAGATGAGAGCGTCAAGGTCGGCGAAGCGCTCCTCGCGATGGCCCCACACATGTCCCCGATTGATCCCCACGGATCGAACCTGGTCTTCTCGCCGCTCTCCCTCCGTTCCGTGCTGAGCCTGATCGCCGCCGGAGCTAGCGGCCCAGCCGCCAAGCAGCTTCTCTCCCTCCTCAAGTCGAAGTCTATCACCGAAGTCAACAAGCTTTCTTCAAAGCTCATATCGGCCGTCTTGACTGACACCAGCGACAACGGTGGCCCCAAGATCGGCTTCGCTAACGCCTTCTGGATGCAGAAGGACTTGTCTCTCAAGCGTCCTTTCAAACGGGTTGTTGACAATGTTTACAAGGCTGATACAAGGAAAGCTGACTTCAGCACCAAAGTAAGCCACCTTTATCGATCTTCTTGTGTCTTCTCTTAATAATCTTGCTTGTTAAATTTCCGGGTTTGATTAAGTTTTCTTTTTTTTGGTGTTGGATTAAGGGAAAGGAAATCGAATCGGAAGTGAATTCATGGGCTAAGGAGAAAACCAACGGCCTAATTCCTCAAATCCTTCCTCCGGGCTCAATAAAACTTGATGACAGGCTTATCTTCGCCAATGCTCTCTATTTCAAGGAAGCATGGAGTGAGAATTACTTCAATACTTACTATAATGTATCCAATATAAAAGACTACGACTTCCAATATCTTCTCGGTGGTAATTCGGTAAAGGTGCCTTTCATGATAAACAACTACTTCAAACATTCAATTCGCGCCTACGATGACTTTAAAGTTATAGGTCTTGCTTACAAGAAAGGCAGAAATGAAACTCAGTTCGCAATGTACATTCTTCTTCCGAATTTAGTTGATGGATTAGCATCCCTGGCTGAGAGAGTTGTCTCGGAGCCTGACTTCTTAGACCATCACTTGTCTTTGTCTGTTAATTATTCGGTTACAGTCGGCACTGTGAGAATTCCAAGGTTCAAGATTTCATCTGGGTTTTCAGCTGCTGATACTATAAAGCAAATGGGAGTCACTTTGCCTTTCAAAGCTGGAGGGCTAACTAAAATGGTTGAGCACGGCGATGATTTGTTTGTGTCTAAAATCTATCAAAAGGCGTTTATTGAGGTGAACGAACAAGGGACGACAGCTGCAGCCATTTCACTAGGGTTGAGTGGGGGTGGAAATGTACCGAGGCCCCGTGTTGATTTTGTGGCTGACCATCCATTCATCTTCCTTATTCGAGAAGAAGTCAGTGGTTCTGTTCTCTTCTTTGGGCATGTTCTGAACCCTCTCAAGGAATGATGGTAACCTTGATATATAACTAGCCATTAATATAGTTTGTTCCTCGTTTTTTTTTGCTCAAAAGAAATTGTTCCTTAATGTTTTTTTCAATTCAAATAAGTGTTTCTCATTGGTTGCATAACTATGCTCTTGTTCAATCTGGCTTATGCTAACTGTGTTTTTTGTTTTTAGTTATAATCTACTATATATATAAAAGCAATAAGGTTTTGAGCTTTCACGTTGAGCCACATATCTTTTTTCATACGTCATTCCTAAAATGCGTCACATCAGATTTGGACACATGTCATCTCCTCATTAATCCATATATATTATACAAATAAATTGGTAGTTTTGGAAACAAATCTTATGAATTCAAATATTATGTTTGGAAGTTTTCATATCATCCATATTTTGGAAAAAAATCTAATTTGTAATTTTGGAAATTTCTAACATATTTGATTAGTTAATTTATAAAAAAAAAATTACAGTGTTTTTTACAACTAGATTAGCTTTGATAGTTTACCATTTTATTTAAAATATAGAAAAGATGGTGGTGGCATGGTAATCTATTAATCATTTAAATATTAATAAAAAAAATTACGTAATTGTATCAAATATAAAATATTAATAAAGTTGATTTTTTTAATTAAATTTTGTTTCGAACTTATACTCTATCAATTGTTAAGCCATTGGATATTCATATATATTATTTTATTCAATTCACTAACAATATTGATTTTAGTGCAATTTTACTATTAAAGAATTTTCAAATTTCAAATTTTATTCTATTTAAAAAATACATATAATTGTAGAGGATTTCTGAGTATATGGTTTGAATTTTTAAATTAATTCATCATAGCCTACAATTAACTTAATTTGCTTATGTTAACTCAAAATTACCTTAATTTACAAAATATTCTACCTTTTTTCTACCTTAATTTTGAGAAAAATTGTACTTCGTAGACTTTTCAAAAGTACTACTTATAGTCATAGATATTATGAACTTTCTTTAAAATTCAAGATTTGGGGTATAAGATTTTTTTAGTAATGATATTTTTGAAAAAAAATGAAGATTTTGTTCAAATTTACAAAACCTTATTTCTATTTTTCAGTGAAATATTTTTATCGATGGAGATATTTTATATAAGATTCTATTCTGAAATAATTTATTCAAACTACTTAACAATGAAGACTTCGTTCAAATTTCCAATACCGATATATGTACTTTAATATGTTTTACATTGTGATTTACTTACTCTTTTTTATTGTACTTTATAGATAAGGTGTTTATATATATTTAATTAATTAAGATAGAGTATTTAGTTACCTTAATTTACAAAATATCCTACCTTCTAAATTTTAATTTTGAGCAAAATTTTTCTAAGTAATACTTTCTATAACTACTACTAAGAGATATTATAAAAATTTTGAAAATTAAAATTTGAGGATATTTTAATAATTTTTTAGCAAAGGTGTTTTTTTTAAAGTGAATATTTGGTTCAAACTATAAAATCTTTTGCTTCCATATTTTAATGATTTTTAGCAAACGTATTTTTATAAAAATGAAGATTTGGTTCAACTATATAATCTTTTGCTATCCTTTTATGGAAATATTTTTATCTTTAGGGATATTTTATAGAAATATTTTATTCCTAAACAATTATTAGAATTATAAAAATTATATACTTAGAAGATATTTATCAAAAATATACACCATTAGTGATAATTTATACTAGAATTAGCGATAATTTATGAACCAAGTTTTTTTATTGATCAAACATTTTCAATTGATTTTCCAAACTATTTTTTTATTAGATAAGAGATTTAGCTAGACATTTTCCATTGATAAAATTTTTTGTGTATAATACTAGACATATATATATATATATATTTGTGGAAGATGACTGTATTAAATCAGTACGTAAAGTGATTATTTTTCATATAAATTTAATTAAAAAATAAAAGAAAATCCGCGCAGGGTGCGGGAAACTACTAGTATTGAATAAAAATATACAAGTCTCATCAGCTGATCATCATAGCATGAATTTTCAACCAACAAAACTGTAGAACCTTAGATTGAACCAAAGGCACCCAAACGATACATGCTCAAAATCCCAAATAACTCATGCCCTAAAACCCCTCAAGTACACAACTCTACAGATCTTGGCCAAAAACCATGCTCCCAGGCCAAAAGATCAAATAAAATGAACACATTTTGACTGCCATATTGTTGAGGTGGTAATCTAGGCTGCTCATCGTCATCGGTCATTATACCTAATGGTGGGTTCGGTTCCAAGGAACCGGGGAACCGAACTGGAAAAAAACCGGTGGTTCCGGTTCCGGAACCGGTGGAACCGGGGGTTGGCCGGTTTCGGTCCCGGTTCCACGTTCCTTGGAACCGGAGAACAGGCGGTTCCGGAACCGGAACCGGACCGGAAGCGCCGGTTCCACCCTTAAAAAAAAATATACCGCGAAAATTGTGAACCGCGATCGCGGCTCCAAAAGCGCGATCGCGGCTCCAAAACCGCGATCGCGGTTTTTCAATTATAATTTTTTTTAAATTTTTTTAAGGTTCGGAACCGAACCGGAACCGCCTCGGAACCGGAACCGAACCGAGGAACTGGGGGGTTCTCGGTTCCGGTCCCGGTTCCAGGATTCCAAGGAACCGGAACCGCCGCTTCCAGAACCGAACCCACCTCTAATTATACCTCAGTATCCACTACAAAAAAAAGCGAAATTAGCGACCATATTTATGGTCGCTAAATGCAAAATATGGTCGCTAAA
>OZ024725.1:55631902-55710102 GCA_964016875.1 Fallopia convolvulus
TATCAATTGTGTATAAAGTATAGACTTGATAAGAACAACTTCAATTCATGTATAATCTCATTTTTTCGATTGTTGAGAAGAGGAAGCTAGTAAAGATCGGAGGGATACTTGGGTATTGTACGCAAAGATATTAAAAAAAAAAATCTTTTGGTACCCTTGAAGTTTTGACTTTTTCTTTTGATGCCTAGAAAAAAAATTATTCCTTTTGTTGTCCTTCAGGTTTTGAAAAACTCCAAACTGTAACCTAAAATATCCAATTCCGTCAATTTCCCTATTTTTGTGTTAAAAATTTTTAAAAAATTAAAAAAAAAAATATACACATTTCCTTTTTCTTTTATCTTTCTTCTTATCCCTTTATTTTTATCATGCTCACTTCACCCATTGCTCTCTCTCGACAGTATTGTACTACTGTACGTAGGAGGTGCGATTTAGGGCGCCAACGCCGAAGAGGCCATCAAATAACGCCAGTGACACCATGGAAGGCCGGTGAGGTTGGAAGGCCGACAAATCCGAGCCTGCTTCGTGAAGGTGGGGACACCACAAGGACAGGCAGGAGAGTAAGATTCCAAGTCCGATTCCGTCGTTCTCGTGGAATCTGATGACGATTGTGATTTGGATTCCAAGAGCAATAATCATTCGAATAAGAGGCAAAAGAGAATCTGGAATTAAAAGATCTTATCAAATGGATGGATAGAATTAATTTACATAACTACTATACATAACCCACTAAAACTAATAATAACACCCTAAATTTACTTAATTCATAAAGTAGTCCCTTAATCCCACACCTTCTTCCTTCCTTCTCTCCTGTGCTTTCTCCGACCCCCGTCCATGGCTGTCCTCCACCCCCATCCATGGTTGTCTCCACCCCCGTCCATGGCTGTCCACTGTCGTCCTTCTGGCCTCCGGCCACCATTACCCCCAAGGTTATCTCCTGTTATCCAGAAAAAAATTTGCATAAATTCTAAAGAACCCTAAATCAGCCACAATTCAATTGCATCTCGAATTTGTATAAATTCAACTTAATAAACACACAAAATTAACAAATTATGCCATATTCCATTGATATATACTCCAAATTTCACACAAATGGAGAAGAAATTGTTCACTTTCGTTTTTTAAAATTACACAAGAGGAAACCCTAAATTGCTAAATTCAAAGCCTCATTTATACCTCGAATTTGATTAACTTTAGATTAATTATCATATAGATCTTGTTTAATATCACTTGTTGATAATTTCGGTGATCATAGTCTTCTAAAACCCCTTTGATTTGCCTTCAAATTAAACGTAAAAAATTGTTTTGTTTAGGAGGAAGAGAGATGAGAGAAAGCTTAAAATTTATGTGAAGGGCTTCTTAGCAAATTTACTAAATTTTGAGTGTTTTTATTATTTTTACTCGGTTATGTATAACATGCCCCTTAATTTATCATCCTAAAGAATCAAAAGATATGAGCTCTGTTATCAGCGGCAGGAAGGGCGGGATGGAGTTCTCTCGGAGGATCTGAATCAGTACGACGGAACAATACTTCGTCGTCAAAAGAAGATAACGAAATAGGAGTCTCCGTCGGCAGGGCTCACTGAACTAGACGAATTCAGAGGTACCTGTAGAATATAACCCCCAAAAGATGTGACCAAATTCAACTAAGCAATTCAGCTAGGGTTAAGTGGAGAATCGTTCATTTGAAAACTGAAGAATAGTTCATTTGATTAATTAATTGCTTGATTTGGGTTGTTGCAATTGCCAAGGAGGAAGAGAAATTGTTTAGATGTTAGAACAATCTTGGATATGGATCTGTAAATATGTATTGATGATGATCAGAATTTTACAGTGATTTACTTTGACGATGGTGGTGATGATTTTATACAATAACTAGCCATTAATCAGGCAATTAGTACCGGCTGATTTTATACAGTAAGTAGCCATTAATCAGGCAATTGATTTTTATTTTTAATTTTTAATTTTTAACGGGATGGGTAAAAATTGGATGGAATTTGGGTTCATGTGCAATTTAGGTTACGGTTGGAACTTTTTCAAAATATCGAGGGCACCAAAAGGAATATTTTTTTTCTGGACACCAAGAGAAAAAGTCCAAATCTCGAGGATACCAAAAGAAAAATCTCTAAAAAAAATTGTTTTAAAAAATTATTGTCAAAATCGATGCCCAATAATGGGAATTATGGGATTTTTTTATCATGTAATTATACATATGCCAAAGTAGATGAAAAGCAAAGTTAATTAAACTAATTACAAGTATGAGAGAATACGAATTTGTGAATGAACCTGATTTCATTAATCAGTAAGCTGAAGCTTTGTACAAGAGATGTAGATCATGTAGTAGGTTACAAGATAACCTAGCGCGTCTACGTAACTGAAGGAAACAATTAAGTGATCTTATTTGATTCTAACACAAATATTTAACAAAATATAATGCTAGAATAAAGGAGTTTAAAATAATAATATTTATAATATTCTCTCTCAAGATGGACGCTATGAAGAAAGACAATCTTGTGTAGTAGCTCTTGAAAACGTGGACCAAGTAATGATTTTGTAAGGATATCAGCCAACTAATATGAGGTACATATAAGTGAACGACCTTGAACTTGTTCCCGACCGAATTGATAAGAGAGAGCTATGTGTTTCATTTGGGAATGGAAGACAGGGTTGCTGCTTAGAAAAGTTGTTATGCAGTACTGGGAGACTGAATTCCAAGTTCTGAGATTAAGGATTGAACGTACCCATACTAGTTCAGAAGTAGTGTCGATGATAGCCTTGTATTCATCCTTAGTGGATGACTGGGCTATCCACTTTTTCTTTCGGGAGCTCCAAGAGAATGGTGTAGCACCAAGATATAGAATCAGTAGTAGATATGTAGTCATCCTTATTCCCGGCCCAATCAGCGTCGGAAAACGCATGTAGAAGTGGTGGAGATCGAGATGAGATATAGATACCTTTGTTCACTATACCAACAAAATATCTTTGCAACCTAAGTGCGGCCAAATGATATGAGAGGTTGGAGCCTGCATATATTCGTTGATCGAGTTTATTGACAGCAAAAGCCACGTCCGGTCGTGTTAAACAGAGGTATTGAAGATTGTCGAGCATAGACCTATATATAATCTGTTGGAGAGGGGAGTAACTCGCCTTGTTTTTGCAGCGTAATGGATGCTGAAATTGGTGTCAAAACTTGCTTGGTTTGATCCATTCCGACTTTCACCAAAAGTTCAGTGGTGTATCATTCTTGTGAGAGAAAAAGCCCATGCAGTTTTGGTAAAACCTCGACTCTAAGAAAGTAGGAGAGAGCTCCTAACTCTTTTAACGAGAATTTTGTTGTAAGGCCAAAATTGTAGCTATGATGTCTACAATTTGAAGCTTGTAAAAATTACTTCCGCTCAACAATTGTAACCAAAATTTTCACCACAACCTTGATGACAATTGTTGATAGTTGATGACAATTGTTGACAATCAATTGTTGACAAATGTTAACATTGACAATTATTGATATTGACAATTGATGATAAATGTTAATGTTGATAGTTGTTAACAGTTGTTTTGATGATTGTTGACGTTGACAATAACTGCTGTTAACAATTGTTGACAGTGCTCAACACCGGTTAACGATTAGGCAATGCGGTCAACGAGTTGTCAACGTCGATCAACGATTGGTCAATGACCGAGACAACTCACCAATGGTTGAAAGGTTAAGGGGTTATCTATGCTATTAACATAACTCCCAACTAATATGCTATTATACCTCCATTTTAAAGCTATTTACCAAAATCACCCCGTTAAAAATAACATTGATTAAAAAAATCATTTTTTATCCTACACAATTTAGATGACTTAGTAGTTAGTATATCACAATCAAAATATCCCATTTTGATCAAATTGGCAATTGGAACAAATTCTAAAATTATAGATTAAAGAGGTACCTTTTCGAGCCACCAGAACGATTCTGACCCCACCTCATATTTAAAAAATAATAATCTATGTATTACTAATAACTAAAGCCGAAGTAAGCAACATCACCCTTTTATTAAAATAATAATTTTAAATAGTTAATTATGCAAAAAAAATTATCTCCTCGTAAACATAAAGATAAAATAATATTTGTAAAAATTTATCCTCAAATAAACATAGAGATAAAATAATATTAGTAAATTTAACCAATATAGATAAAAAAGACATTATATTATTATTTTGTAAGAGATAAATTAAAAAAATAAGAAAAAATATGTCACATGACCACATATTTATCTTTGAAACAAAAATAGTCATATCTATCATAACTATGAGTTTGGTTTAAATAAAACAAACTTTTATCCTACAATGTGAAACAAATGCACTTTTACTACTTAGTAGTGCACTTTTCATACAAAAGCGCATTGAAAAATACAAAAAAATGCACTACGAAAAAATGCATTACAAAAGTATGAAAAGTGCACTAAAAATACGAAAAGTGTTAATGCGAAAAAGTGCACTTCGAAGTAGGAAAAGTGCACTACTAACTACAAAAAGTCAATTTGTTTTAGGATAAGAGTTCGTTTTAGGATAAGAGTTCGTTTTACGATATCAAGAAAAGGAAAAATATACATTATTTTATCTTAATAATCTATCTTTATTGTCAATATTAAACTTAATAATTTATATTTGATTTTTTTTTGATAAAACAACAATTGATTAACCCAAATCAATGTTCAGTACATCATAACACTCCAACGGGAAATAGAAATTAGAAGATACAAAGAAAGGTTCTTGTGGGCGCCATTTACTTAGCCAGTCCGCATCACGATTGGCCTCCCTCTTGCAATGACTCCAAATGCTACGATCAAACAATAGACTGTGTTCAATGGCCAGCGCCATCACATTTCCAAGCACAGTAAGAGGAAGATCACCCTCTTGTGCAATTCTGATCAACTTCAACGAATCTGATTCGATCAACACCTGTTGCAGGCCAAGTGACAGTCCAATGCGAAGCCCCCATAAAACAGCTTCAGCTTCCGCAACGTCAACTGTAGTCCCTTGCTGAATGCGTTTGGACCCCACGAAAACAACATCTCCCACCTCGTTCCTTCCTATTACACCTATGCCACAATCGTTCCCCACAACAGAGGCATCAACATTGATTTTAATCCAGTCTTGTTGTGGTTTCATCCACTTTGTAATGGGCTCTGGTTGTCGAGCTACCTTAAAATGATCTCTGATCTTGTACTGGTGATACTTGTCGATAAGTGCTTCACAGTCCCGAATAATGTCACCTACATCTTGAGAACATTAAGAAAATAAAGCTTTGTTCCGAGCTGTCCAGAGCCTCCAACATAGGCATGCCCAGATTTGTTGATTCATTGGTGAGAGCTCAAAAACCTGTGTAGTCCAGTCAAAAAACGTCATGCTCCCAAACCAGCAATATGAGAAAACCAGTTCCATACAAGAGTAGGAATTTTACAGTCCCAGATAGCATGCATAATGGACTCTGTATGGCCACAAAAATCACAGCTAGGATCAGTTAGAATGTGGCATCGAAATAAATTTTGTTTACTTTGAAGAATGTCTCGCCCAGCTTGCCAAAGAAAGGACCTTACTCGTGGTGGTACGTGAAGGTTCCACAATTTTTTCCAAAGTTTTGCTTTCAAGGTAGTATCAGAAGACTCACCTCCACCTGACCACAAATTCTGTTTTGTCACAAGAGCATGATAAGCTAATTTCACACTAAAATTGCCATCAGTTGTGTAAAACAACAAAATGCGATTCTCAACAGGTGGGTTTATCAAATGGATAGTCAGAATAAGTTCAGCATCCTCCTGTATGAAATTTTCTCGCACTTTAGTTTCATTCCAAGCCCCTGAATCCCAATCAATGAAGTCTACTACCTTGGGATCCTCAGCAGCTCCACAAAAATTGCCAAAAGGCCTGAAGAGTGTGGGTCTTGGCAACCATCTGTCATGCCAAACACTAATGGATGTTCCATTTCCAACTTGCCAGAAGGTACCCTCCATCAACACTTCCCTAGCCTTCCAAATACTACGCCAGCAATAGCTAAGATTGTATCCAATCTTAGCATTGAAAATGGAAGTATTAGGAAAGTACTTAGCTTTCAAGAGACGAGAAATCAGTGAGGAAGGATCAGTAATCAAACGCCATCCCTGTCTTGCAAGAAGAGCCATGTTGAAACTCTCCATATCTCGAAACCCCAGGCCTCCCTCTTTCTTCGATTGACATAGTCGTTTCCAAGTCATCCAATTATACTTTCATTTAGACTCCTGCCCTCCCCATAAAAAGTTGCACATGAGCTACTCAATCTCCTTAATAAGGCCACTAGGGAGGAGAAAGCATGACATAGTATATACATCGGAATCGCTTGAATGACTGATTTTATGAGAATCTCCTTGCCAGCTCTAGAGAGAGTATCCGCTTTCCAGCCCTTCAACTTTTTCCAAATCCGCTCTTTAACAGGATTGAAGATCACCTTCTTTGATCTCCCGACCATGGTTGGAAGCCCTAAGTATTTTTCATGCTTTTCAACTTCTTGCACTTGGAGAATTTCTTGCAAAGCATCCCGTTGTTCTTGACTTACATTCTTGCTGAACGATAATTTTGATTTACACAAATTAACTTGTTGTCCTGAAGCATCTCTGTAAACCGGGAGGATATTCATAATTTCCCGAGCCTGTTGACAAGTAGCATGAGTAAAGACAATACTATCGTCTGCAAAAAAAAAATGTGAAATTGTAGGGGCTGTCCTAGCAATTCGAAGACCATGTAGTCGACCTTCTTCCTCACTTTTTCATATCAAAGCTGAAAAACCCTCAGCCACAAATAAGAAAAGATAAGGGAATAGTGGATCGCCTTGACGTAATCCCCGAGCCGGAATGAACTCTTGGGAAGGACGCCCATCAATCAAAAAAGAAAATGAGACCGAAGACACACACCTCAGTAACAAACTGATCCAGCTTTCATTCATCCCTAACGCCCTCATACTTTGTTCGAGAAAATTCCATTCCACACAATCATATGCTTTGGCCATATCCAACTTTAAAGCCATGAATCATTTCTTCCCTGATCTTTTAGTCTTCATAAAATGAAATAACTCAAAAGTTGCCAGTACATTGTCCGTAATAAGTCTTCCCGGAACGAAAGCACTTTGTGTGGGAGAAATGACTTTGTGAAGAATCTTTTTCAACCTATTCGCCAGAACCTTGGAAATGATCTTATATAGAACATTACATAAGCTGATGGGACGTAAATCTTTCATACGAAAAGGGTTAGTAACTTTTGGGATCAAAGATATAAAAGTGTGATTAAGACGCTCTGGAAACGGAGCTCCATTTAAAATATTTAAGACAAAAGAGATGATTTCAGGTTTGAGGATATGCCAATGTTGTTGAAAGAACAGCGCTGACATACCATCGGGACTCGGGGATTTAGTTGGATGCGTGGATAGAAGCGCAATTCGTACCTCTTCACCGGAGAATGGACGTGTGAGCATCGAGTTATCCTCATCCGTCATAAGAGGCGAAAGTCCTTGAGGAGTCGATAGAGTGTGTGTGTGAAGATCAGTTTTAAATAAGTTCTGGAAATACTCCACCGCCACCCTCGACATATTGGTAAAACTACGCCATTCCATACCATCATCATCTACTAGTCTTCTGAACCGATTTCTCTTACGCCTCCCATTCACCTTTTTATGGAAAAAGGCCGAATTACAATCACCCACCTCAGTTCATTAGCTTTTGCACGTTGATACCAAAGAAGCTCTTCCTTAGCCATGAGCTCTCTCTCTTGCGTTCAAGATCCCTTCGTCTGTACACCAGCTGACCACACATTCCCATTTTATTAAGTCTCCTGAGTTCATCCCTAACAATAGCTAGTTGTGTAAAGATGTTGCCAAATGACTGACATTAAACTTTATTTTATATTTTTATTTATTAATGTCATATTTGTAGTGTCTATAAAATACTGAATGAGTCGTGCATGACATAACGGGTAAACTAGTTACAATTAAAATATCACACTTACATACATCTGAACTAGTTAAATTTGTTTCATCAAGAGCTAGTTAAATTTGTGAAACCGCATTCAAACAAAAAAGCATCGAGAAAGAGAGAATGGAGAGGGCAAAAATAGGGCCTTTTTTTATTTTTACTAAATTAAACGCCGTAAATTATTTTGTTACATAGTTTATATGTTTTTTTATAGGTTACTAGTTATTCCCGTCGTGCCCTGCACGACTATGACTTGATATTTTTTTGGATATACTATAAAAATATTAGTAAATAAAAATATAATATAATAATAATTGTGAATTGGTGATTTATATAAATTGTAAAAAAATACATAATTCTAAATTAAAGATTTTGATAGCAAAAATGAAAATAATGAGCATTTATTATGGAATAGCAAACAAAATTGACTTAACATGTACATATATTATCAAAAAAACATTACAGGGAAATTAAAATTGAAAATTACAATTGTAATTGGCTAGACTTGTATGTAAATTATCAAAAAAATAAAAATTGAAAATTCAAAGATATATCATAATTGAAATTTAAAGATTTGACAACAAAAAGATTCGATCCTATTTAAATATCATAATGGGAAAAATATAGATTAACAAAAAAAATTGACTTCATTTGTACATAGATTGTTAAGCCGTAACTCATTTTTTCTATATATTTATTATGATTCATTTTTTAATGTCGTAGCTCATATTGGAAAAGTAAAAAAATGATAAATTGGTAGAGCATCCCCAACAAATTCCCTATAATTTTCTCTATAATAGAGAATCAAATGCTATATTTTTCAAAATAATTTTACTTCAACTCCAACAATTTCCCTATTATAGAGAATCCCATATTTATAATGTATATAAATACTCATTAAAATATTGCAAAATATAAACTAACCAATTGGAAGTTGCCATGATAGCATATGCAATTAATACATTCCCTAAATATTTTTGGAGAATTCCCCAAATGTAGGGAAGATGCATCCATTTATCTCATCCTTCTTTATTATGGGGAATGTGATGGAGAAACTGTTGGAGCAAAAATATATATCAAATTCTCCAAATACACACTTTCCAATAATATGAGGAAGTTGTTGAGGATGTTCTAAGGTTGTCAAAAATATGTTAAGATTATATCTAGACATATCTATTCTAATTCTTTTTTTAGAAAATATATTAATTGTTAAATTTTCTGTTCAATTTATTCGTTATGTCCATATGGTCATATGGATCAATAATAATTTATTATTAATTTTGCAATTTTAAAATATTATAGGATAAGATCTGGGTATATATTTATGTGGTTTTTTAGATTACATTAGAGAGTTGTTACGATCATGAAGATATGTTAAAATCTTATCCTATAAAATACATAAAAAAATATTTTTATGTCAATTTCAGGGAAATTAATTTTTACGAATCAATTTTTATTTTGCTAGAAAATAGGTTAACTGTTAATTTTGGTGTTCAATATATTCGTTATGTACTTACATATATGATCATATCATATATATGGATCATTAACAATCTATTATTAATTTTGTAGTTTAAAAATATTATCGCATAAGATCTCAATATATATTTATAGGAATTTTTTTGGTAGCTTATATTGGAGAGTTGTTAGGATCATAAAGATATGGTAAACAAATATTTTTATATGTAAATTTCTTGAAATGTGTAACTAAATTTCCATAAAAACATTATTGTAATCCAATATAAAAAAATTAAAAAATTGATTGAGATTTGTAGATTATGTGGCAATATGATGTGTACATAACATATATGAGTGACATGGAAAATTTTTGACATGTGGACTATGGCATGAAATATTTATAAAGACGTCTAAATTATAAGAAAATGACACATGTAAAAATCTGAGGTGGTTTAATATAAGATCGACATATGGCAAAATCCTAGGTGGCGCAATGAGGAGGCTCCAAACCTTATTACTTATATATATATATAGTAGATTTATCAAAATAATCCATTATTAATAGGTCTAACCTAGATTTTCAACTAAATTTTGGAAAATGTTTATTTACGTTAATCCAATCAATAAAATCTAAACACAATACGGAAAAATTATACCATTCAAATAAAATAATTAAAAAGGCCATTGTCAGTAAAATAGCATAACATATTTAGAAAAAGAAAATATATGATTGATATGATATTTATATATAGTAAGCTAAAACGTGTTATCTTTGAAAAAAAAAAAGAATAATTTTGCATAAGTTTTCAAAAACCAACTTTCCTTAAAATAATTAACTACCATAGTAATTTTTTTTTCATGAACTATGAGGTAATAATTTAGATAAAAAAAATATGTGCCCTTGATCATGAATGTATGAATCCTTCTACATTACTACATAGTACATATATAAAAAAAAAGTAATTAAAAATTTTAATTTTATCTAAATCTATCTATCTATTACTAATAACTAAAGCCGGAGCAATTTCTGCCATCACGTTGCGCCACATCACCGATCTATTAAAATAATAATTTTAAATAATTAATTATGCAAAAAAAGTTATCTCCATCTAAACACAAAGATAAAATAATATATGTAAGAATATATCTCCAAATAAACATAAACATAAAATAATATTAGTATATTTTACCAATATAGATAAAAAAAAAAAGGACATTAGATTTACCATATTTGTAAGAGATAAATTAAAAAAAGAAAAATAGCCATATAAATGATAATATCTTTGAAATATCTATCTATCTATAATCTATAACTATATATTAAAGCCGAACGTTTTCGAGCCATTAGAATAATTTTAACCCCTCCTTATATTTAAAAAGTAATTTTGTATTCTTATTATTTATAAAAATTTAAATTTTCTAAAAATCTATCCAATTTTTATAAAAGCTAAAATTCTAATATATTTATTAAAAAAATTAAAGGAAGGAAAAATAAAACATAAGGTTTTTCTAATATATAATGAAATATTCTTATCATAATCACGTAGGAAAATATTTTTAATATTAATTTTTTTTATATCCAAAAATAACATTACACTATATTATTTATATTTGGAAAATTTTAATTCGAATTTCAATTGAAAATAAAAAAAAATTATTTTATCTTTATCTTCTTATATATTTGTGTAAAAGATTTATCTGAAACGAAATGTAGATAAAAAAAATTTCAATTTGTATATGATTACTTGCCTAAATTAAATTTTGATGAAAAAATTATATTATCTTTTTCCTTAATTTCCTTTTTGGATTATTTATGTTAATATAAAATATTGTTTATCCTTAAAAATATTCTATATTCATTCATTTTTTAATCTTTTCTTATTAGTTTTTTTAATTTTTATTGAAAATAAAATTTTAAAGAATTGAATTTTATTAAAAAATAAAAAAATTACATTATTTTTCTTTTTAAATTATTATTGTAACACATTTATAAAATTTAATAAATTAAAATAATTTTACATATATTTTTTCATAAATGTGCCTCACAGTATATTGGTTCACCTTAATGATTTTTCCAATAAATACGTTATTTTTATTTTTCATATCAAATTAAAATACTATTCATTTAATAATTTAAGTATCAAATGCATAAGTCCTGCATAACACTACGGGTATAACGAGTTAAACCTGTTTATGAAATATTGTCAAAGAAAAAGAGCAATATAGATAGTTTTATCTTAATAATCTATGTTTATCTTCAATTTTAAACTTAATATTCTAAATTTAATTTGTTTTATTTGATTTCATAAACAAAATAATTTTTATACATATTATAGGCAATAAATAACTTACATTAAATTTTGTATTATATTTTCTTTATTAATATCTTTTAATAATATCTAAAAAATATTAAGTCATAGTCGTGCAGGGCACGACGGGTACAACTAGTTTTACTCTATTCTTATGCAAATATTCTATCTACATTAAACTTCTAATCGATTCATTAAAAATAAAAAAAAGGGAAAAAAAAGGGATACAGGGAGAAAAAAAACCTAGGGCTTTGAGAGCGTAATATCGGCGATAGTCCTCTTGGCTTTTTCCGATTACGTTCTGTCGTCTCTCCGGTCTAGGGCCGTGGGGGCTAGGGTTCTCTCGCCGATAACGTGCGGGTTTCGCCAGTGGTGGGAAGTGCACTTAGGTTTAGGGTTAGGTTTGCAGATGGCTGATCAAGGCAGGAAGCGGGATTTACAGTTGACGGCTGATGAGTTTGTGGAAATAGAGGCAGTAGTGGATCCGAACAAATCGAGCGGGACATTGGACAACCTTACTTTAGTTGGATCGTTGATGACCACTCGTCCTTTTAATAGTTTTGCATTGAAAGCCACCATGCTTGGTGCATGGAAGTTACGTAGGGGTTTTGTGTTTCGAGAACTGCGCCATAATCTATTCATCTTTAAGCTCGCTGAAAGACAGGACAAAGAGATGGTTTTGAAAGGAGGGTCGTGGTCTTTCGATAAAGCTCTGCTTGCACTTAATGAACCAGGTTCGGAACAGCCTTCTAAGATAATTGTTGACACGGTTCCTTTTTGGATCAGGGTGTATGATCTCCCATTGATGCGATGACTAAAGAAACTGCAGAAGCTATAGGAAGAGCGTTTGGAGGTTTACAATAAATTGATGAGGAGGAATTTATGGTGTGTGCTCGATATCTACGAGTACGGGTGTTGATCAATATACTTAAGCCATTACGAAGAGGGCTGATTATGAAGGTCCATGGGAAGAAAATATGGGTTGATATTAAGTATGAGAGATTATCGAACTTTTGCTATTCGTGTGGATGTGTTGGACATGTAGAGATGGGCTGTCAAAATGAAGATACGAGGGGAACTTATCAAGAATATGGAGACTGGTTGAGGGCGTCTCCACTTAGGCGTTGGCAACCTCGATCGGAAAGGGAAAGGGAACAAGAAAGATCAATTATTGCTGGGTTGTGCGGGGGTAAGGAGAAGACTTCCCAAGGATCAATGACAAATCAGATTGCTGGGAGAAAGTCTTTGTTGGCTTTGTTAGATGTTGCAGATGAAGTGGATAAAGAAGGTTCTAATCGTCAGGTTGTAGAGGAGGAAAAAACAAAAAATAAAGAGCTTGAAGATGTTACAAGCCAGGTACAAGATCAGCTTGAACGGGTCACTTTGGAGAATGGTGAATGTGTAGCAGATAACGGGGAAGAAGGACGAATTGTGGAAGCCAGAAAGGAGAAAGAAGGGATGATAGAAAAGGGGAAAGAGGTTGAGAGGGGCAATACCGAGACAACAGTTGTGAGGGAGAAACAAGAAGGAAAAACAACAGTAGGAATTGTTTTCAAAGCCGTAAAAGGAGGGGAAGGAAGTGAAAATGCAGCAAAAGTAAAAGGGGTGACAGGGGAAGGAAAAAAGAAGTGGAAAAGATTAGCTAGAGGGGAGGTGGAGTCTTCTCATTCACATCAGAGCGGGGAGAGAGGGAAAAGAGAAAGAGTGAATGGGGATAGTGAGATGAGGGAGGCAACAGTAGGAAACAAAAAACAAATTATTGAAATATTGGCGGGAGGGGCAAACCCCTCTTGCCGAGATCAATGAATATTTTAAGTTATAACTGCCTGGGATTGGGGAAGGCCCGTGCAGTTAGTAGACTCACTTCTATAGTGAGAAGGGAAGCCCCAAAAATGGTTTTCTTAATGGAAACTAAATGTGACAGGAAAAGAATGGAGTTGGTTAGAGACAAGCTCGGGTTTGCTGGGTGTTTTTCGGTGGATTGTGTTGGGAAGTCGGGAGGTTTATGCTTGCTATGGGAAGATGATGTGCAAGTTTCGATCTCTACTTATACAGCACACCATATTGATGCTAGTGTGAAGTGTGTTGAAGGGGGTGGTGAGTGGCGGATAATTGGTTTTTGTGGCTGGCCAAAAAAGGAGGAAAAGCAGTTGTCTTGGTCTTTGCTTGATCGGCTTGGACAGGAACAACATGAAGGTTGGTTGTGTTTGGGTGATTTCAATCAGGTTTTGAGTGATGAGGATAAAAAAGGGGGTTTGAGACCTGATATTCGTGAGATTGCTGCTTTCAGGGACGTCTTGAACAGATACAGACTGAATGAATTACATTTTACGGGGCCTAGATTCACATGGGATAATGGAAGATTGGACAATGATTATATAGCGGAGAGGCTTGATCTAGTGCTGGTTAATTCAAACTGGATTAATATCTTCCCTGGCGGAAATGTAAAACATCTTGGTAGGGCTGGTTCTGATCATGTGCCTATTAAGGTGGAATTTTTCAGGGAAGAAGTTGTTTCTGAGTTTGGGCACCGGGGTAAACGGCCTTTTAAATTTGAAGCAATGTGGACGCTAGATAATCGATGTACTCATGTGGTGGAGAATGAGTGGAATAATCCGAGATCGAGGGGAATGTTTGATGAGGTTCCGGTAAAGGTTGATAGGTGTGCTGAAGCACTTAAAGAATGGAACAAAAAAGAGTTTGGAAATGTGATTGCAAGACCGAATGATATCCGGGATCAATTGAGGGAGTTGAATAAGCAAGGAATGAATGGAGAGCGTGTGGCACGACGCAGAGTGCTTGAAAAACTGGAGAATGAGCTGATGGAAAAAGAAGAGGTGTTATGGTACCAACGAGCAAAAGCAAATGAATTTAAATGGGGGATAGAAACACAAATTTTTTCCATCAAAAAGCAAATGGGCGCAGAAAGAGGAATAAGATCAGACGGCTGTTTGATTCAGAAGGTATGGTTTGGCGTAGTGTGAAGGGTAAATCTAAGGTGGTGGTTGATTACTTCTGCAATCTCTTTACTTCTGACCATAGTGCACTTCCTTCCACGGTTCCTCAAGGAATCTCGTCTATTATATCGGATGATGATAATGCTGAGCTATTACGTCCTTTTACGGGAGAGGAGGTACATTCTGCCCTTTTCTCTATGCACCCTACAAAATCTCCTGGCCCAAACGGAATGTCTGCCTTATTTTTTCAGCATCATTGGAATATTATTGGTTTTGATATTATTAATTTTTGCTTTAATATTCTTAATGGTGCTCCCTTCCCTAAAAACCTGAATCATACTTTTATTTCCCTTATCCCAAAAGTCCATGAACCTACAAAAATGCATGAACTTCGTCCTATTAGTTTATGTAATGTTCTTTACAAAATTGTTTCAAAGATGTTGGCTAACAGGTTGAAGATTGTGCTTAACAAAGTGATTGCTCCGACTCAGAGTGCTTTTGTTCCGGGGAGGTTGATCACTGACAATGTGCTTTCTGCCTTTGAAATTTTTCATTACATGAAGAATAAAAAAAGTGGAAAGCATGGTTTTATGGCGCTTAAGTTGGATATGTCGAAAGCATATGATAGAGTGGAGTGGCAGTTTCTTGAAAAAGTTATGAGAGGATTGGGTTTTGTTGATAGATGGACTGATCTGATAATGGGATGTGTTCAGAGTGTCACTTTTTCGGTCTTGATGGAGGGATTTCCTTCTCAGATTTTCAAACCTTTCAGAGGATTAAGACAGGGTGATCCACTTTCGCCCTATCTTTTTCTTCTATGTGCTGAAGGTTTTGCGGGTCTCATTAGAGAAAGTGAACAGGCGGGGCGTCTTAATGGTATTAAAATTGCTCGATCGGCTCCATCAGTGTCACACTTATTTTTTGCTGATGATAGTGTGTTGTTTGCAAGAGCTACCTGTCAAAAAGCGCGTGAGATTCTTAATATTCTCCATGTATATGGAGTAGTGTCATGACAACAGGTGAACTTTGCAAAATCTGAGCTATCTTTTAGCAAAAATGTGTCAAGTGAGAGGAAAGCTGAAATCCAAGAAGTTCTTCGTGTTAGAGAGGTCGAAAAACATGAGCGATATCTCGGTCTACCAACAATGGTTGGGAGGTCAAAGAAAGCTATTTTTCATCAGGTCAAGGAGAGAGTGTGGAAGAAGCTGAAGGGATGGAAAGAAGGCACGCTTTCTAGGGCAGGGAAAGAAGTTCTCATCAAGGCAGTTGTGCAGTCCATTCCAATGTATACTATGTCTTGTTTTCTTCTTCCGATTGATCTTTGTCATGAGATTGAGCAGATGATATGCAATTTCTTTTGGGGTTCAGATCAAAGCAGAAAGAAAATTCACTGGATGAGCTGGAAGAGATTGGGGTGTGCAAAGGATGGCGGTGGTATGGGATTTAGAGATTTACATGCTTTCAATCAGGCATTATTGGCCAAGCAAGGATGGAGAATTTTTCAACAACCTGAGTCTCTACTTGCTAGGCTGCTGAAGGCCAAATATTTTCCTAGGACTGATTTCTTGCAGGCCAAGGTGGGTTTTAATCCTAGTTACACTTGGAGAAGTATTTTCAATGCAAGATCTCTCCTTGAAGCTGGATTGGTGTGGCAAATTGGAAATGGAAATTCAGTCAGTGTTTACAAGGATAAATGGATTCCTAGAGCTCACTCTTTCCGGATTTTGTCAAGTCCAGTTGCTGGTGAGGAAGATTTGCTGGTATCTGATTTAATTGATTGGAGTTCAGCTTGCTGGAAGGAAGATTTGATCATGAGCAAATTGATCTCGATTGATGCTCAAGTTGTGCTAAATGTTCACCTGATTGACTCTTCTGTTGAGGACTCCCAATACTGGTTTTTTGAGAAAAATGGTGAATATTCTGTGAGGTCTGCGTATCATCTGTTCATGTCTTTAAACTCTGTTTCAAATGGCTCTATAGGAGGATCAGATTCAGTGCTAGCACAGTCTTTTTGGAAAAAGATTTGGCGAGTTCCAGTTCTCCCAAGAGTCAGAAATTTCCTTTGGAGAGCTGCTAAGGACTTTCTTCCTTGCAAAATCAATCTGTTCAAAAGAAGGGCAGTTGAGAGTCCTTTGTGTGAATTTTGTGGCGCACCTGAATCATCGTTTCATGCTTTGTGCTGCTGCAAAATGGCATGTTCTGTTTGGAAAAGGTTCATGCATTTGAGACCATGGGGAACGGGAATTAATCGTTTCGATGACTAGGCAGATTGGATATTCAAGAATCATGAGGTTTCTAATATTGTCCGATGGGTTGTTCTTTGCTGGTTCATCTGGAATGAGAGGAATGCTCGTATTTTTTCGGCTGCACAAAGAAGTACTGATGAACTTGTGGCTTCAGCTGGTATTATGGTGGATGAGCTTTGTTTGACAGCAAAAAGGCTACGGGGATGGCTACTGAAAGAGTGAAATGGTGCAGGCCTGTTGTTGGAATTGTTAAAATTAATAGCGATGCCTCGGTGATACAAGACAGGTGTGGTGCTGGTGTTATAGGCCGAAATTCAGATGGAGTGCTGGTGTTTGAGGGCTCACGAAGCATTCAGAGGGGCTCGGGAGTGGAGGTGGCTGAGGCAGAAGCTATATTATGGGGGATGGAGTTAGCAATCCAAACAGGTCAAAGAAAGGTGCAAGTTTGAATCAGATTGCTTATCAATCATAACCAAATTGAAGAAAGTGATCATTGATCGAACGATTGTTGGCGTTCTTGTGGCCCGGATTCTTGCAAAAGCATGAGAGTTTGATTTATGTGAATGGTCTTTTACTCGAAGAGAGGGCAATGAAGCTGCACATTGGGTTGCCACTTGCCACAAATTTATTTTCTAGTTCTATTATTTTTAATTCAGACTCTAGTTTTCCGTCTTCTTTGTGTGACATACTTGCTTTTGATCTTGGAGGCTAATGAGAAGTTTTGTTTATCAAAAAAAAAAGGGAACATAGAAGAGAAGATGCGCCTCTTATATTGTTAAGATGATCGGATTCGTCGCTTGCCTTCTTGATAGAGGATCTTTTTCGCCGTCGCCGCAACAGCCATGCCCAGAAGCAGACCCAAAAAGAAATCGTCACCGCCGGCCCAAAGGATTCTCCGAAGCAAAACGCGGTCCCACTCAGGATCGCCTGGAGAGCCAACTGATGGAGACACTGCCGACTCAAAGGCAGATCTGAACGACCCGCCGGGGAACGATTCATCCTCCGACAAGGACGCCGAACCCAACCCACACCCACCCCTTCCCCCACCACCTCCGGCCATCTCAAACCCAACCCAAACCCCCACACCCAACCCACCTCCTCCCCCCCCCAACCGAACAACTACCAGACCTAGGCGTTCTTGACGGCAACAGCCAATCGGCCCGTCCCCCGCCGGCCGCAGCTAGGAAATCTTTTAAGGAGGCCCTTGCTGGTAACCGGGACACTTCGCTTGGTACGAAACTCCGTCGGGTCGAAGGAATTGACGAGAACCTGGTGGTAATTGAGGAAGAAGATGTGCAGGACCCCTGTAACTTCTGGGCTCACTCCCTAGTCGCCTTCATCCCAGGCGGTAGAGTCCCCTTCCTGTCCATGGAACGCTTTGTGCAGGCCAAATGGGGGGGATCCTTCCCACCCAAAGTATCACAAAACAAGGAGGGACTTTTTGTGCTGAGATTTGAGAATCAGGAGCAAGCTGAAGCCATCCTTAATGGGGGCCCTTGGATGTTCGGTGGTATTCGACCTATTCTTCTAAAGAAATGGTACCCAGGAATGTCCCTCTCTGCGTCCAGTTTCAAAACGATGCCCCTATGGGCATCCCTACCTGGCCTGGATTTCAGATACTGGTCCCCGGAAGCACTAAGCAAGATCGGAACCAGCCTGGGAACCCCTATTGCTACCGACAAGGTTTCGACCCAGTGGGATAGGATTTCGTTTGCAAGGATTCTAGTGGAGGTTGATGCCACTCACGCAAATAAGAGTGTTATCAACATCAAAGGCCCTGATGGAAACATAACCCACCAACCGGTTGATTTTGATTGGAAACCTTGGACCTGTTGTGTCTGCAATTCGTTTGGTCACAAGGAAGGAGATTGTCACTCCAAACCCATACATGAGTCAAGAAACAAGCGTGGTCCATGGAAATCTAAGCTTGTGAGGAAATGGGTCCGCAAAGCCACGCCTTTGGCAGGTGGCCCAGGAAGTGATGAGAATCCCCAGCTTGTAAACCAGCCTCAGGCGCGGCTTTGCGCAGCAACCCCAAACCCAAACCAGGCCTAGCCCCTGAACCACCCAATCCAGGTACTGTCGCCGGGCTCACGGCTGACGCGTTCCCGGCCCTCCAAGTTAACCCAAACTCTAAGGCTGGGAATAAGGGAAACCAGGCCAAAAATGCAAGGACTTCGACTACCTCCCCGGGGGGACAAATTGTTATTGAACTAAAGGGCGCTACAGTAGAGCCAAAGAGCCTTGCTAAGGCTCAACCACAAAACCCTTCTCATGGATAGAGCCGCACTCGCGGTGTGGAACGTCAGGGGGTGCAACACTCGCCCTAAACTGACGGAAATAAAGGATCTTGTCAAGGATCATAGCATCAAGTTTTTGGGTATTCTGGAGACTAGAATCCGAAGTGAGAATTTTCAAAAAGTAACGAAGTCCTTCCTCCAAGGATGGAACCAGCTTAGCAACACCAACCTCGCAAACTACTGCCGAATTTGGGTCCTTTGGGACCCATCCACCTTCTCCACCCACCTCATCACAGCCACGGACCAATATCTGCACTGCAGGATTGATTTTATAGGAGCTCAGACGTGTTTCTTCCTGACTGTCATTTATGCTTCAATTGAGGAATCAAAACGGGAACTTTTGTGGAGAGAAATTAAAGGTATCCACCAAGGAATGAGCGACCCATGGGCCATAATCGGTGACTTTAACGCCATAGCTCACCCCCAGGAACACCTTAGTGGGGATGGCAGCCTTGGAAGACCTTGCAAAAACCTCCAAAACCTCTTTCACGCTACTGACCTCTGCGATATGAAAAATTCAGGTAACTTCTTCACATGGACCAATTGTCAAAATGGCTTGAATAGAATTAACCGGAAAATAGACCGGGTTATGCACAACACGGCCTGGCTCCAAACTTTGCCTCAATCCACCGCGCTCTTTGATAACCGAAGGTGCTCCGACCACTCGCCCTGCATAATCCGGTTCATCCCCCCCTTCCCACGGAAAGTCCCGTTCCGGTTCAGGAATATATGGGTTTATGATAGTCGATTCTTAGAGACTGTTGTTGAAAGCTGGCAGCTTAACTTTGTCGGGAGTCGCATGTACAGGGTTGCACACAGACTCAAGGCTCTTAAACCGCGCCTTAAGATGATTAATTCCTCTGCCTTTGCAGACATTGAGGGCGACCTGAAATCAGCGCAGTTGAAGCTTGACAAAATACAAGACGAACTCCGACTTAACCCCCTCTGCCAGCAGCATATCTTGGATGAGAAAGAAACCATACAACAAGTCAAGGGCCTCCAGATCAGAGTCGTTAGGGACCTCGCGCAACGAGCAAAGGCGAGGTGGATTGGACAAGGGGATGAAAGCTCTAAGTTCTTCCACGCCACGATTCGTCAGAGGAGGAATGCCTCTAATTTTTTGTCGATCAAGGATGCTCAGGGAAACCTTGTCACAGATCAGAAACTCATTGAAAATGAAATCCTCTCTTACTACCAAGAACTCATCAGCCCAGATAACCACAACCATAGACCCTATGTTGATCCGGCCGTTTGTAACATGGGCCCTGTACTGTCTACTGTCGAAGTTGATAGCCTGGTCAAACAAGTCACCCCCTCTGAGGTCTACGCTGCACTAATGTCGATTGGTGATGACAAGGCTCCAGGGCCGGGTGGTTACAATAGCATATTTTTCAAAAAATCATGGAGTATTGTTGGGAGTGATATTTGTGATGCAATTCTAGACTTTTTCCGGACTGGACGCCTCCTTAAGCAAATCAGCGCCACCATCATCCACCTCATTCCCAAAACAGCTTCCCCTACTGAATTGTCTGACTACCGTCCTATCTCTTGCTGTAATACCATCTACAAGATCATTGCCAAAATCATTGCCACTCGGCTCCGGGCCGTCATTGGTAGCGTAGTAGATGTGAAGCAAGGGGCTTTTCTCCCCGACAGAGGAACTTGGAGCAACATTCTAGTATGTCAGGACATACTCAAGCACTATGGCAGAGCTAATTTAGCCCCTAGTTGTGCAGTAAAAGTCGATCTTCGGAAAGCATATGACACACTCGAATGGGAATTCCTTTGGAGAGTTCTTGAAGGCCTTGGAGTACCACAAAAATTCATTGGATGGGTGACGGAGTGCGTTACCACCGCTACCTTCTCCATCAACATCAACGGCGGCCTGGTGGGTTTTTTTAAAGGCAAAAGGGGATTACGGCAAGGCGACCCTATGGCTCCGTACCTCTTTGCCATAGCTATGGAATACCTCAACCGGATCTTGCTGAAGATGGTGGAGAATACGAGCTTCCGTTTTCACCCAAGGTGTGGACCTCTTAAACTCTGTCACCTCGCATTTGCCGATGATTTGTTTCTGATGTGTAAGGCCGACCCGATCTCAGTCACTGAACTAAAACGAGCCTTGGATTTGTTTTCTGATAATTCTGGATTGTGTTGTAACGTGGGGAAGTCCAAAGCTTTCATTGCTGGCACCGACGAACCAACCAAGAACCTTCTGTTGCACACTCTTGGTATGGAACATGGCTGCCTACCGATTAAATACCTAGGGATCCCTCTTCACTCTTGTGTGCTAAGAGTCTCAGATTATAATGATTTCCTGGAGAATATCAGAAATCGGGTGACCTGCTGGGCAGCCAAAACACTTTCTTATTCCGGCCGTCTAGAGCTCATAAAATCTATCATTTGGGGGGTCGTCAACTACTGGGCCAAGGTTTTCATGTTTCCAAAAGCGGTGATTCGAGAAATCAACCGGATTATGAGGAGCTACCTGTGGGGTGGCCTGGCTGATTCTAAGCGCTCTCTAGTGGCGTGGAAGGAGGTGACTAGACCAAGAGACGAAGGTGGACTAGGGCTTAAAGAAGTCCTAGCTTGGAACAAAGCGCAATGGGTTAGACACGTCCACGACATGGACTCTGGTAACCAAAATATCTGGGTGAAATGGGCTACCACTACCCTTCTTAGAGGCAGGAACCTTTGGGAGATCCGAGCTAACGTCGCCAATAGCGGGGTTTGGAAGTCGATCCTTAGGATGCGAGACAGCCTATTACAAGTCAAACAGGCCGTTTCTGGAAGTGAGTGGACTGCAGCTTGGAGCCATGCCAAGCCTGCTGAACGGGCCAACTTCTTCTATAATTACTGGAGGAAACAGGGGAGCAAGGTGAATTGGGGCCGGAGCATTTGGTCGAGCAACTGTATTCCAAAACATGCTTTCATAACATGGCTTGCGGGGAAAAACAGGGCCCCCACACTAGGTAGACTCAGTGAGTTAGGCCTTACAATTGAGGACACCTGCCCTATTTGTAATCGGGCGGTGGAGACGACCCAACATCGCTGGTTCAACTGCCCTTTCTCAGCTCGAGTTGTCTCCAGGGTGATGCGGTGGACTGGGGTGGAAACCGATCTCAGCGATATTAACACTTGGCTGGAATGGTTTGGGAGCAGCATCCGTCAACAGAGCCCTGTGTTTAACATCAGAATTGCGGCCTTTACAGCGGCCGTGTACCACGTGTGGATTGACAGGAACAAAAAGTGTTTTAACAATGTGGATGTGAGGACTTCAGAGTGTGTTGAACGTGCTATAGTTGATGTCAAGCTCCGGCTTAAAGGGAAGCTCAAAGCCACGAACAGGTGTGTTGCCAACTGGTTCATCTTCCTTGGGATTAATTAAGGCCTAGTGCCTGTTTTTGAGTTACTTTTTGTTTATGCTCGTTAGTGCAGCCGTGTAGGCTTGTTCGTAAGGCCTGTTGGCCTAGTGTTTGTTGCTGTCGTTGATCCCCTGCGTGGGACTGCTAATGGGTGCCCTGTTAGCGCTTTTATATATATCCGATAGGGTTAGTTTACTAGGAGCTTTGTTCTCCTAACATTCCTCCTGCTTGCGGGTTGTACAACTTTTTGGGCTCTTGGAAATACACTTACAATTTCCAAAAAATAAGGTAGGAAATTTTATTTTTTTATTTATTTTTAGGTCGAAATAAGGTAGAAAATTTATATATATCATCCGCTCTTCTTTTGTTCGATAGGTTGAATGTTCGATAATGATAACTCATCAATAACGTCATCGTCTAATTACCAAAAAAAAAAATAAGGTCATCGTCTAAACCTCGAATTCCGATTCTCCCAAACAAGAGAAAAACAATGAGCAAAAAAACGAATTATGCAAAAAAGATTCGAGAGCCTCAAGGGCGACGCGTTCCTCGCGATGGCCCCACGCCTGTCCCCGATTGGTCCCACCGGATCGAACCTGGTCTTCTCGCCGCTTTCCCTCCGTTCCATGTTGAGCCTGATCGCCGCCGGCGCTAGCGACCCAGCCGCCGAGCAGCTTCTCTCCTTCCTCAAGCTGCAGTCCATCGACGATGTCAATATACTTTCTTCAAGGATCGTTTCGGCGGTCTTGAATGACACCAGGCACGCCGGTGGCCCCAAGGTCGGCTTCGCTAACGCCGTCTGGATTCACAAGGGCTTGTCTCCCAAGCATTCTTTCAAAGAGGTTGTAGACCATGTTCACAAGGCTGATTTACGCCAAGTTGATTTCAACACCAACGTAAGCTAATTCTCTTCATTGTCCATATATCTCCTAGTTTTAGGTTTCATAATAAAATTTTGTGGATTTTTGGTTTGCTTTTTGATCAGGCACATGAAATCGTTTCAGAAGTGAACGCATGGGCTCGTGATAAAACCGACGGCCTAGTTCCTGAAATACTTGACCCTGGCTCAGTAGGCCGCAGCTGCAGGTCCATCCTCACTAACGCCCTCTATTTCAAGGGAGAATGGAGTCAGGAGTACTTTCACGAATCATCAACAGAAGACTACGACTTTTATCTTCTTGGTGGTGATTCAGTGAAGGTGCCTTTCATGAAGAGCGACTACAACTCCAGGCATTCACTCCGCGGCTACGATGACTTCAAAGTTCTAGGCCTTCCTTACAAGAAAGGAAGAAATAATAAAACTCAGTTTGCAATGTACATTCTTCTTCCTGATCCAGTAGATGGATTAGCATCCCTGGCTGAGAGAGTTGTCTCGGAGCCTGACTTCTTAGACCATCACTTGTCTATTAAGCATTCGGTTAAGGTCAAAACTCTGAAAATTCCAAAGTTCAAGATTTCATCTGGGTTTTCAGCATCTAATACTATAAAGCAAATGGGAGTCACGTTGGCTTTCGAAGCTGGAGGAGTAGCTAGAATGGTTGAGGAGGACGGCGATGAATTGTTTGTGTCTGAAATCTATTAAAAGGTGTTTATTGATGTGAACGAAGAAGGGACGACAGCTGCAGCCGTTACTAGTGCAACGGGTATTGGGAGTTGTCGGATAATGCAGAGGCCAGTTGTTGATTTCGTGGCTGATCATCCATTCATCTTCCTTATTCGAGAAGAAGCTAGTGGTGTTGTTCTCTTCTTTGGGCATGTTCTCAATCCTCTCAATGATGGTAATCTTGATATTTAACTAGTAGTATCAAACTATAGTATAGGTGGTATACTAGGTAGGTAACTAGCTAGCTAGTAGTATCATTGAAAAGGATCCCTCTATTAAGACAAGATTGTTCCTCGTTAGTTTTTTTTAGTTCAAAATAATTGTTCTTCATTGTTTATTTTTGGTTCACAAAGATTGTTCCTCAATGTTTTTCCATTCAAGAAAGCGTTCCTCATTGGTTGTGAAACTATGCACTTGTAGAAGTATTCTTTTTGTTGAAAAAGTTTTGTTTTTACTTGTGTATTCTTCAATCTCTTCAGTTATTTTAAGGCAAATACATATTTATTTTATTGTATAATAAGTTTTGGTGTTTTACCATGTACATAATGCCTATAAAACAATTATTCGGTCATAAAAATATACAGTAAAAGCATCATGAGGTGATCATCATAGTGAATTTTCAACAAACAAAACATTTAGAACCTTCGATTGAACCAAACTAAAGGCTAAAAGGCATCCAAACAAGATGCTCCATAGAACAGAATAAGATTATCATTAATTGAACGGATTTTCTATCCTATACATCCTTACATAGAATAAGTATCTTATTTTGAAAAGATTTATCGTTTTTAATATCATTTTGTTATTTATTTATTTTCCTAAGGATTTAGACATTTCTTTTTAGGATTTTAGTTTCCAAAATCGATATGTTTAACCTATGCCCTAAGGAAATAGGTTAGAGAGACCATCTACGTCTACTACCACCGCTAAAAGTCACAGAATTTTCAAACACTCACTCATACATTTTATTTTGGGTAGAAACTCATACATTACAATAATAGAAAATAATTCAAAACCATAGTCATTTTTCCATGTAATTTGTTTTGAAAGTATTAAATTATCCTTTGCCTCTATATTATACTTTTTTTTCTTAAAAGATAATTTTGACCTTATTTTGGTTGAAGAAAATTTGTCATCTTAATATATATTATTTCAAAGAATTTTTTTAAGCATATGGATCAAGTACGTATAGCTACAATTATAGTCATCCGATCAAAAGAAAAATAGGAAGTTATCTGCAGTACCTGGTTCGCACGTAGATTGGCCCCAGCTAATCGAATCGAGCGAGAGATAAAAAAAATAGAAAGTTATGACTTAATTATGAAACTAAAATTATACATAAATATATCCAAACACCAAATATGCATAGAATATATACACCCGTATAGTTTGGACCATAAAAATCACACTATTTTTAATCTCTTGTATGATTTTTTATTTCCTTTTTCATTATTCATCTTAATTGTCAAGTTTCTGTAGATATTATTTTCTTAGTGTTTAGATATTTTGATCGTTTCCAAAAGATGCGATTTCAATCAAAAAAAATGGGAACAGGAAAAAAAAATACAAAAAGATAAACAACTTGAGCAGCACGAAACCCTTTTATTTACGGCTTTACTCGATCCATTCCCTCATATATTTGATTGTCCCTGCCTCCATCCAAATTAAAGCTCAAATCTCTGAATCCCACCATGTATCGGACGGCCATCAGATCTCTGAAGGGAGCCCTCTCCATCGCCCGACACCTGTCCTTGAAAGAGGCCAAGTCATCCAACCTCGTTTTCTCACCGCTTTCGCTCAACGTTGGGGTGAGCCAGATAGGCGCCGGCGCCAGTGGCCCAAGCCTCAAGCAAGTGCTCTCCTTCCTCCAGTGCGACTCCATTGACCAAGCCAACAAGCGTTCCTCGGATCTCATCTCCGTCGTTTCAACCGACTCCAGACCCAGCGGAGGCCCCAAGCTCTCCTTTGCCAACGGCGTCTGGATCCAGGACGGGCTCCCTCTCAAGCATTCTTTCAAACAGGTTCTAGACAATGTCTACAAGGCATCTTCCTTCCGTGTGGACTTCTTCAATAAGGTAATATATAATCCTCATCATACTATACGAATCAATCGATAATCTATATATTTTTCTAGCAATTAATTTAATTAATTGTTTGGGTGTTTGAATGATTAGGCAGATGAAATTGATTGTCAAGTGAATTCATGGGCTGAAAAGGAAACCAATGGCCTAATTAGCGACATCCTTCCTCCTGACTCAATTGACAGCGAAACCAGATTGATCCTTGCCAATGCTCTCTACTTTAAAGGAGCATGGACTGAGATGTTTTCTGTGTCAAAAACAAAAAAGAAGAAATTTCACCTTCTTGATGGAGATTCAGTGAAAGGGCCATTCATGACTAGAACAGATAAGCAGTTTATTCGAAAATTCGATGGCTTCAAAGTTTTGCGGCTTCCATACAGAGAGGGAAGAGATAACCGTCAATTTTCAATGCACATTCTTCTTCCAGACTCAAAAGATGGACTATTTGCCCTGTCTGAGAAGCTAGGCTCGGATCCTGGCTTCTTAGACCGTCATGAGGGTCGAAAAGTTCCTGTCAATCTTATTCAGCTTCCCAAGTTTAAGATTTCATTTGGGTTTTCAGCGTCTGACGCTCTCAAACAATTGGGAGTCACATCGCCTTTCGAAATGGGAGGACTGAGTGAGATTGTGAATTTAGACCATGTGTCAGAAATAGACGAGTTATACGTTTCAGAAATATACCATAAGTCCTTCATCGAGGTGAATGAGGAAGGGACTGAAGCTGTTGCCGCGTTCGAAACAAAGGGAAGGAGGTTATGTGCAATGCCTCAACCCATGGAGGAATTCGTGGCTGACCACCCATTCATCTTCTTGATTCAAGAAGATATGAGTGGTGAAGTGCTTTTCTTTGGCCATGTTGTGAATCCTCTTGAGGGATGATGGTAAGCAAAGTTTACCACTTTATTAGGATATAAATTCCATTCATATAAGGGCCAAATTGGTTTTATACCTAAGCTATAAAGGAATTAGGTTAAAAATAATTTATCCTCTTTTCATTATTTGGTATGAACTAAGGTTTGGGTATGACTCATACCTTATCTTTGAGGTGGGTATGAGTGAAACCTATTCCAACCCGATTTCAAGTATAGAAACAAATGATCCCTAATTGGTTCGGTACGTGGGTTCCATGTAGTGAGACTGAATTAATAGTATGCTTTTCAAGTGACAGTAAGATTCTCTTATATATGCTTATACAAGTTTTACTTGCTTTATTTATAGCATGCCTCTAGCTAGAAATCTTCTAAAGTTCAAAACAGTTTTATTCATGATGAAGCAAAACTCTACGTATCAAAGTCATAGCAAATAATTGGATTTAGGTAGGTCAAAGTATATATGTGCTATCAACTATATAATGAATGCTAAAAATAAAAAAAAATAAAAAATAAAATAAAAAAACTATATAACGAATGTGTCAACCAAAATATTAACAACACAAAAGATTCCGTTTGACCACAAAAAGGGTCGAAATACTCTTCTGAGGCTAGCATTCTTGCGTGAGAGACCCACTGAAGACACTAATATACAACACATTTTTTTTATATAGTATCATATGATTGCAAATATATATGAAACTCTCGCGTCTTTAGCTTATGATATTAGGGGTCGGGCTATATCCGTTTGCTGACTACTTAGCCCTCTTTTTCTGTTAACTGTTTAATAAAATTCTCTTTTGAGGGGACGGAGAGTACTGCCTCTCCTTCTAAAAAATATATATATATGAAACTGACTTGAATAACCAAAAGAAACCACCTCAAATGGGAATTTAGTAATAAAACCATATATATCTTTGGATTAGTTTTAAGGCCAATTTGAATTTAATTAAGAACTTGATTAATAAGTAATAACTAGAGCCATCCATGTTTAATGGGCCAAATAAAAGCGGTCTCACACTCCTGGATCGAATGGAGATTAAAAAAGCAGATACAACAATTTAATTATAACTCATATGACAGATGTCACAGATCAGTCGATCTCACTTTAATTTACAGCTCAAATATATCCCATCCTCTAGCTGAAACACCATGTAAAGCTCACGTAATTAACTTGTATGGTCAAAGACCTTGAGATTTTGGCTAGACAACTGATCTCTTTTCGATTCCTCATTGGTTTGTAATCTTGTTTCGTTATGCTACTGGCTTGGATTTGTAACCTTGATTATGTCGGAACAATTCTCCTGATGCGAGCGTTTGTATATTCCTTCATATCTAATGGAAAATTACCCTTTCCAAAACAAAAACTTGTATGGTCTATCGACCTAGACGAGCAACATATCCTACACGTTTCAACAACCCCCGGTTCTTGAAAGCCCAATACCCATTCTGCAGGAGAGGCATCCCGACACACGACATTGTCGCTATAGAAGCCAAGATCGCTATCCAAATCGTATTACGCGATGTAACGGAATAAACTCCAGATATAAACGAGATGGCTGTAACGGCTAGACACACATGCAACCGAATCGCCATATCGTGCGCAATCTTCGACAACGTATCAGGCTTTGCAAAGAAAGCCCCCAACGGGTAGTTTATTATAACGGTTATGGAGGACAGTAATGCGACGACGTTGGAGAAGTAAAAGACCTGGAAGGCTAGCTTTTTGCGGAGTAGGATTTTGCCCGTGATTTGATCGTAGCCGCCTGGGACTGCAAATGCGGCCGCGAATGTAAGCGTGACTATAAGCGTGGCTACCAAAGCCATGTTGTTGATCATTTGTCTGAGGTCTCCTTCCTTGTATTTCCGGAACCGTTCTCTTAGCATGTCGATCCTCTTTACTGCTTTGTGTTTGAATTTCTTCGTTCTTCCTTTGTGTAGCCACGCTTTCTCATGTGTCTTTACGGCAAGGGATACAATGCGCTGCGTGCATTTTTAATGAATTGTGTTAGTACAATATTGTTTCTATGAAATGATGGACAACATTTAAGTCTAATTTGTAGGTTGATTATAGTTATTGTTCAGCTAGGGTAGCTACTAGATGCATTAAACAAAACGATGGATTAATGAGTTGATTGCTATTGTAACATTCTTGTAAATCACCACACTATCAAGAGAGATATACATGTCTGTGCTTTAAGACTTGTGAAATGACTTAGCAGTTACTTAGTAACGTTCAAGGAGTGAGGGAAATAATAACATGTAAATGAAATTAGGATTTTGAATGAAATGATACGTACCAGCTTCTTGGCCGTGTCCTCATCTGCAATCGTACATAAATCCATGGGCGTGTGCTTATTCTGATTCCTAGTCCTCCAATTGATACCTTTAGTCGAAAGCAACACGAGCGCCTTGGACTCATCACACTCCATAATGGCCGTATGCAAAGGGGTGTTTCCTTTATGATCCGTCTCGTTCAAGAGAGTACACAAATCCGATGTTTTCAAGCACGACCTAAGATATTTACCCTTCATATTGGCTAGGTGAAGCGCCGTCCTTCCATCCTTGACGTCTCGATACTCAATCGAGTGAGGTGCGTACTTGAGTATGGCTTTCACGGATGCATGGGAACCTGCCATTGCCGCCCTGTGTAGTGGTGTGAAGCCGTCCTTGTCGTGCGCACAAGCTGTGTCTGGATTGCTTTGGACGAGGATCTTCACAATCTTCTTGTGGTCTTCTTCTGCTACATAGTGTAATGCTGTTTTCTTTTTGTGGTCTCCTTTGATGACTAGGTCTGGTCGTTTTTCAGCTAAACGTGCAACTGCAAATCCTGCAATATATATTAACTCGTGGCTTAGGAGATCAACACGTAGTCACGTACTTAATTTACATGACTAATAGACATCACTTCTAAGTCACCAACACTTTGTAAACATACATATATGTGACTTCGCTAAACTAATCTATCAAAACTAATTAAACTCTTTCATTATACATCATTTCGATCACTATAGCTAGGTCAAGTATTAGCCATAGAGTCAAGCCCTTTTTTCTTTTGGTCTATTAGAACCCAAGACCTTGCGATCCCGTTGGAAACATCTAAACCCTTTTCAATCCGCCCTTTGCCACTGCGGCATGTGCCCCGGGGTAAGGCTCTATCCGCCCTTTGCCACTGCGCCATGTGCCCCAGGGTAAGGCTCAATAGATCGACTTCCTAAAAAGCATCTCCAATAGTTTCTCAAAAATTTACCCTAAACTCTAACAATGATAACTAGCAAGCAAGGCGATTAAATCTATGATCTTGAGTCTGGATCTAATATGGGGTCTGTACATAAAACTGAACTCTAACCTAGAAATTTGGTAGATCAATCAATTGGGCTCGATTAGGTTCTCCAATTCGAGTTGTCATGTTTTGATCTCTCTCAAAAACTAATTCAATGAGTGTATATGTATGCATTCGAAAGCATAAATCTAAATCGGAAACAGATCAAAATCCGTGCATGCATCTTACGGTTAGCTCTAATGGCAGCGTGCAAAGGATTCCGGCCAAGCGGTCCAGAGTCACTATACCGATCAACATTCATCATCAAAATCACCTCCATCACCAAATCACACCGATTCTCCGCCGCCAAATACAACGGACTCTCCTCGCCGTGATTCACAAAGGTCGGCGCCTCCTTATCCAACCCAACAAGGTAAATCCCCACGTGCTCGTGCCCATTCCTCAGCGCCTTATGCAACGGGATATCTCCGCTATCCTTCGTCTGAATCCTCCACGGCCTCAGATTATCCCTGTCGCCGCTCTCCGCGATGGAAAGCGCCACGTGTTGCTCGCTGGAGGGGTCGTTGGCGACCCTGGCGCACCACTCGGCGATGAGCGTGACGACGGAGAGGTGGCCGTGCTCCGCGGCGAGGTGCATCGGGGTCTCGCCGCGGGCGTTCTTCTGGAAGAGGAGGGAGTGGGGCCCGCTCTCGAGGGCGGCGCGGATGATGGAGGCATGGCCGAACCGGGCCGAGAGGTGGATGACGTGGTCGCCGGAGGGAGTGCGGAAGCGGTAGCATTGGTCTAGAGTGTAATGGTGGAGGAGGTCGCCGTTGCGGGTGGCCGAGTAGATGGTTGCGGCGTCGTGGGAGCGTGGCGTAGGATCCATGTAGTTAACGTGCTACGTACGGAGTTGATCTGGAGAGTGGGGGTGGGGTAAGTGATATGAGAGCCATGAATTGAGTTTGTGAATTGGTTTGAGAGTGAGGTGAGGTAAATGATATCAGAGATGGATCCTTTTGATTGAACTTTTCCACCCACCCCTACGAGAATTAAGCTCCATCCTACAAAAATCTCTTTTTCTTAGCCATTTGATATGTAAAGCACTCTTAATTTTTGGTAAGGTGATGTGTTACTCAGAAATAACTACTTAATTCATGCGGTAGATTATAGTATGTGCTTTCAAATTCTTAAAAAAGACTTCAGTAATGAGATGAGTTGCAATTAGTAGACTAAATATTGTTAAAGACGTGATTTTTCATTGTTAAAAGTCTTGTGATATTGTAATATACGGTTTATCAAGATTGATTAAGGATGATATAACATCAAATACGATATCACATCATATGGAGTATATCTTAGGCAACCACCACTTTTGGAGGTTATTTTCTACAATTTTCCCATACATAATTGGATATACTAAATAGTTTTGGATCATATGTGGACGATTTTGAGTCCTTAGATTAAGTTCATCTATTTCTCTGATCTTAGCATTTCTTTAATTTCCGTATATTATGAAATCAAAACGCTAATGATGAAATGCGGATTATCTATATAGCTAGAGAAAGGGACTAAAATTCTCTAAAGATATAATCTCAAACGTTCATCAATATTGATCATTAATAGATAATATCTTTATCTTTATAAAACAAATATATCACATTATCTTATCAAATCGGTTATTCCATAAATAAATCTAATGTTATATGGCCACATAATGAGATGTTTTAATTACCCACAAGTCCATACTTGTTGGGTTATTAATATCTATTCCTTTCCACTTGGATCACACCATTGAATGAGATGATAGTACTCACCAATTCGTCCAAATTTTTTTAAGTGGGTTATATTTTTGATGTTGTGAAATTAGTGTTTTGTGAGATGATTTGATATCGGGTTTGTTGAGTAGTTTGAGGCTTGATTTTTCTCTCTTTTAATTTGTTGTTGAATTAATTTAGCCTTAAAAAAGTCATGGACGAGTTTAGGATCCGCACAAAGTCGAGTTTGTTGTATGTATACTTGTGTTAGTGCACAAAAAATCGGTATTCAATGCACTAATTGTGAACTCCTTCCTCTTCCGTTCTACACCGTATCTTCTGTCCTAAAACTTGCAACAGTCGAGCTAAGCGAATATTAGCCTGTTCAAGTTTTCAGAATATGCTGATATGCACATGTAGCCCTCCCTACACGCTTAGGGGTGTATTTATAATGGAAGACGGAGATCAGGGGGTTCGACTTTCTATATCTCCTAAGGCTAATCAGATTGCTTAGAGCCTAAGCTAGGAATATTCTCCCTTCTCCAAGTTTAATTCTATCATATTTGAAGGATAGAATCTTCCATTAAGTTGCACAACTACCATATATTTAATAATGGAAAATAATAAAATAATAAATGCGTAGTAATTTAAGAAATATCTTTAATAGCGAAAATAACTATGTTTGTTTTACCCGCTCACAACTTGTTAGTAGTATCCTTTGTATTTCCTCGTAACACTATTTGTACTCTTCTTCAATTAATGAAAGGTAATCTTTTTCTTTCTTAAACCCTAAACTTATATGGTAATTAGAGCATAATATGTACCTTCAAATGTTTTCGAAGTCTTCTTCGGTTGTGGCACATGATTTTCTTAAGGAGCGCACCACTTTAAAAACCTGACATAGTTGTATGGGCCATCCTCGTGAGTCTATATTGTGCCCTTAGTCTCGAAGTTTAATTTACATATTTCTTCAAATAAACTCACTTTTGTTTGTGACTCTTTTCAGTTAGGAAGGAGTCGTAAAAGTCAGTTGTCTAGTTTACATTATTCTAGTTTGAAACCTTTTGAACTCATTTATTCTAATATTTGGGATCCTGCTCCGTAATTATCTTTTGATGAAAACCACTATTTTATTATATTTGTAGATAATTGTGCAAAGTTTGTATGAATCTACTTTCTCACCCAAAAATCACAAGCTCTCTTTGTTTTTCATTCTTTCAATAGTTGAAAAGAGATTTTTTGCTCAAATTTAAATGTGTCCAAACTAACTAGGATGGAGAATTTTGACCTTTATCCACTTTTCTTGAGTCTCATGACATCTCTAATCAAGTTTCTTGTCCCCGCACTCGATTTCAAAATGGGGCTGCTAAGAAACGTCATAAAACTGATTGGCTGAAAGTCGTCGTGTCAAATCAAAATATAAATACCTAATTACACAACTAGTACAGTTGGTAAGTCGGAGTCGAATCCAAGAGACACTTGTATCCCAAGTAGTTATTATTATCAACTCAAAAAGTAACAAAAGGGGGGATTTTGGATTATTAATCTAAAACTAGGGAATTCAAAGCAGACAAAGCAAGCAAACAAAGCAAAGATTGAGTTTTTATCAGATAAAGGAAAGCAATCCTTTTCAAGCATCCACTTTCTTCATCAAGTAGATCATTGATTCAAACAAGTTATTTCCTTTAGTTATTCCTATCTTGATCAGATATATAACATGGCAACAAGACATGCAAACTTAACATCCAAACAACTCATGAAACTGTTGGGATTAAACTTGGTTAATTTGGTAATTAGGATTACTAATTAATTTTATTTACTGTTATAGGTAGTTATATAACTGTTCTTATTGACAGTTGACACTTTCTAGTATATATAGATGTCATGGGTTTGTAACAGATTATCTGGAACGAAGGTATTGTTCCGGAATTATAACGGGAGCGAAGGTAATGTCTCCCGGGTAGTTATAGGTGAATGTAATGCCTGTGTAAACACACATAAAAGCAATTTGTGTGTTGTACGAGAAAAATCGAGCGTTGGAATTGTGTTAATGGAATTTTCGGGTTCGAGTTTTCAACAATTGGTATCAGAGCGATCCAGAAGCGATCGTGGGGAAGATAAGACGGAAGATAGAAGAAGCAAAGAAGGGAGCAGATCGAGAAGATCGGGAGATTGGAGGAGGAAGAAGAATTAAAGAAGGGACGAAGTGGTCCCTCTATTTCCAGCCGCCTTCCACGATCGAGATCGATGACAGTGTCGATTGCTCCGCCGACCGGATTGACAGCAACCGCCTAAATAAGAAGGAAAAAAAAGAAGCCGCCGAAGATGAAGGTTCTACTCATCCACCGCCAAGAACTATTCGAAAGGTCCTTCTCCAGTGTCGAAGAGTTGTATTTGAAACTGCCCTAGAGTAGGGAAGAGAACGAGAGAAGGGAAGGAAGAGAAATCTGTCAACAATGGCACCCAAGGCGAAAGAGAAAACGAAGCCTTCTAACTCCACTGTTTCTCCCACCATGACGTCGGCAAGGAGAGCGTTGGCTTTGGATGGTGATTACTCGAAGAAACCGAGGAAGGAGAAGAAAGGTGATGTAGATGGAGCGAAGGACGAGGAGGAGAAGGGCAAGAAATTGGTTCCATTCCGGAACTGGTTTGTGTCTTCGTGAGATTGTTGGGCCAACTACTAAGTTGGGCCAGACAATGGGCTTGTTTCTTGGCCTCCAAGAGGTTTGGATAGGGATTACGAAAAAAACAGGGAAAGGAAAATGTCGAGAAGTTCGGAACAAATCGGGCGGAAATTTACAGTCAGATTTCCGAAAAAAATTCGTGTAATTTGCAGCGGCAGAGACGGAAGCAGGCTTGTGTTTGATAAACCAAGTTTAAGGGGGTGAATGTTGGGATTAAACTTGGTTAATTTGGTAATTAGGATTACTAATTAATTTTATTTACTGTTATAGGTAGTTATATAACTGTTCTTATTGACAGTTGACACTTTCTAGTATATATAGATGTCATGGGTTTGTAACAGATTATCTGGAACGAAGGTATTGTTCCGGAATTATAACGGGAGCGAAGGTAATGTCTCCCGGGTAGTTATAGGTGAATGTAATGCCTGTGTAAACACACATAAAGGCAATTTGTGTGTTGTACGAGAAAAATCGAGCGTTGGAATTGTGTTAATGGAATTTCCGGGTTCGAGTTTTCAACAGAAACAATCATAAATCATAAAGACATTAGCAATGAAAACAAGGATAAACAGGATACATGCAAATGAATTCCAACGAGTCAAACAATTACCATGCATTCAAATCTCTTTCTCAACTGTTTTAGTCCAACGATTCCTAAACCAATTGAGTTGCCACAAAGATTAGGTTTTGCTACGAGAAAACCTAGATCTAGCAATAGAGAGTATTAATTCCAACTAGTTAGCCAGACAAGCAGAAATCAACACAATCAATATTAATTATGCATAAGAGAATTGAAATAACCTGTAAGGAATAAACCTGAATAGAAGAATCTCACAATAAACTTGAGTCTGAAAGCTTCAACTTGAATGAAATCAAAGGAGTTTAGTTCTCCATAGAAGAGAGAATACAAAACAAAGTAGAAAATAGGTCTAAAGATATCCTAACAAAGGTGAAAAGTAGGTTTAAATAGCCAACTTAAAACACGAACTAAAAAGAAAAGGAACTAATATAATAAAATATAGCAGAAATTCTCTGTCTCGGGTTGCTGACGTGGACACCCGAGGGCACGGGGTAGTGAACTGCGGGCACGGGTTTCCCAACTGAGACATTGTTTTCTGTTGATGAAACCTCGGGCGCGGGTCTTCTCTTGACAGCATTCTGACGGTACTTTAGGAGGTGGTTTTGACCCACTTAGAGTTGGAGTTTGAATTCACAGTAAAAACATGAATTGTATCTCTTCGAGTTAGCTTTCCAATGATACCAATTTCAGCTTCATCCGATCATTGTAGCTCTTGAACGATGCGTCACGAGAAAGTGGTGCCAAAACAACTCCAAATCAACACTTGACGTCAAAATCTTCTTAACACTCTTGATTTCTTTACTTTAGCTCTTGATTTTGACATTCACAAAACACTTATAAAAACATGCTAAACCACTCATGAATAATGCTAACAAGTCCTAGATATACTATATAAACTATAGTGTATCAAAAACCATTGTTGAAAAAGGTCTCTCCCTTCTCTCTCAAGCCAAACTTTTTCCACAATTATGGGAGCATGCTTTTCACACAGTTGTCTATCTTCACAATAGGACCATTACTCTTGTTCTTGGTTTAATTCTCCTAATTAAGGAGTGCTTGTATAATCATCCACATGATTATGGATTTCTTAAAATATTTGGTTGTCTCTACTATCATAGTGGTCTCTTCCTTGTGTCTTCTTGGGTTAAAAACTTACAATCCCAAACATAAAGGGTACACTTGTCTGCATGTTCCTACTTTTAGGATATATATTAACCTCGTTGTGTTGTTTTTTATGAGACAACATTTTCCTATCTGATTTGTGCCAATGTGTTGTCTTCATCCATTGATTTAGCTCCTTCCTTTCCCACCTCATTGTCTATTCTTCAGCGTGATAGTTCTCCTTAGCCTGCATCACCACCCTTGTCCATTAGGTCATTATTAATTGCACCCCGTCTTGTTTTGATATTTTGGCTCCTACGCCTGCTCCTCCTTTGGTTTCCATTGTACTGCTTGTCTTGGTTAATCAACCTGAGCTCATTCCTTTGGCCTCAATCATTCTCGTTCCATTTGATTCCATCCCAGCCAATTCTCAAAGTGGCTCGGCCCCACCCGCGAAATCTTCTCATCCCATGGTTACTCGTTCCAAAACGCGTAGTCTAAAACCAAAAACTTTTACATCCACAAAACATCCTTTGCTTGCTAACTCCTCCATTCATGTTGAGCCCAAAATCTTTATATAGGCCTCTAACTACGCGAATGGCAACATGCTATGCATGAAGAGTGTGATGCCTTACAACGAAATGGGACTTGGGACTTAGTTCCACTCCCTCTTTGATCTAACATTCTTTTGTTGTAAATGGGTTTATAAAATTAAATGCATGTCTTATAGTTCTATTTAGAGGTATAAGGTGTGCCTTGTTACAAAGGGTTTCAATCAAGAAGTGGGTGTTGATTACGTTGAAACCTTTAATCTTGTCATAAGCCTCTCACTCGTCAATGGGGTATTCATCAATTTGACATTGATAATGTCTTTCTAAATGGTGCTTTCCCAAAGCAAGTATTTATGTCTCAACCTCCAAGGTTTGTGAATTCACCTCTGCTTAATCATGTTTGTCGCCTTACAAAGGCTCTCTATGGCCTAAGTAGGCTCCTATGACATAGTTTATGAAGCTTACTTGTTTCTCCAGCTTCAACATGGCTTTTGTCCTTGCAAATCTAATACTTCTTTGTTCACTCTACATGTGGGTAATGAGGTCATATTTATTCATTTATGCTGATGACTTGATTATTATTATTATTATTGATTCTAATTCTGTTGTTATTTTTAAGTTCATCTCAAAGCTTAATGTGGCCTTCTCTCTCAAGGACTTGGGTAACTTGCATTATTTCCTTGTAATTGAGCTTTCTCATCGGGATGGTTGTATTTTGCTCACTTAGCAGAAGTATATTCATGACTTATTGGAGCACAGAAAAATGATTGTGCTAATCCCATAAGCTCACTGGTTGAATCAGGCTCTTGTTTGGTTAGCATTAGTGACCCATTTAATGATCTTGGTCTTTATCTTAGTGTTGTTGGTTCTCTTCATTAACCATCATGAATTGTCTTTTGTTGTTAATCGGGTTGGCTAGTATATGCATCAACCCATTATTGATCACTAGAAGGTTGTCAAGCACATTCTTCGGTATCTCAAAGGTTCAATTGATAGTGATGCTAAACATTCGCCTATGACTTCTAAGGACATTGAGGACAAGTTAAAGGTACCAATTGATGGACCAATCATAAGAACTTGAGCCAAGAAGATCAAATAGGCGGGTCATGTTCTTCTAGCTCGCTTATGAGACATGACGAATCAAGTCTTGCAACATCCGTGAATCATCATCTTAGACATCGAGTTCTAGCCAACCCAAGCTCAAATCAAGAGGTCTTACAGCCAAGCTAGGCATCTCATCCTGCTTCAGGCCAAGTTCATGCACCATAGGTGTACGATCATGTACCATCCCTAAGGTTACGACTAGGTTCATGCGCCTACTCCCAGGTCACGACTAGGGTCGTGCGAGGGCTAAGTGTAGGCTGAATTTAATTGAGAGCGCTAGCTAATCTGCCCTCCTTTTATTTTTGCTTGCTTCTTTGATCGTTAGTAGCTGACGAGCACTTTTATGTCGCGGTAAAAGCACTATCAAAGAATTATCCTAACTTACAAACCTAAGTAAAGTGGAAGTAAGGGTCGAACCCACAGGGACTCGGATTATTTGTATTTAAATAATATTACTAAGTTAAAGGGGGGTTTTATGATTGCAAGTATAAAGCTAACTAAATAAAACAAAACAAATAAAACGATTAAAGATTCAAATATAGAGCAAAGCGTCCAACTAGTTTCGTATCCATTGCATACATGAGTTTTGATCCTTGATTATTCTTATTTCAATTTTCCTTGACTAATCTATTGTGAATTTATGAAATCCAAGCTTAAGGTGGTTGTTAATATACACCGTCTATAACTACCTTTTAACCAATTAACCTAGAAAACCTTCTATGTCAAATTGATCATACAATTAAGTTCAAAGCATTCAATAGAAACAATAATCATGAATTCCACCGTCTATTCATGAAGTCATGTGATTAAATTCTCCGTCTTTGATTAACCTTATTCCACCGTCTATAAGTTTACTCAAAGGATTCATCCATGAATAATCAAATTCCACCATCTATTTAATTATTCTAGTTGTAATTCAACCTAGAAATAGAATAGGTGATCAAGCTATTATAATCCTAAGTGAATTTAGTCAATTAAGCACGGAGAGATTCAATCTAGTCAAGGTAAATAGAAATAATTCAAATCTCACAAACAATCATGCGTACAACTTCAACTACCTAGTTGGACATGGGAAAATTAGCTAGAAATTGACATTAAAGAAGAATTAAACTTACAAGAGTTAAATTTCTCTTCAATGTTGCAAAACTAGGGTTTGGTCTCCCACAAATCTCCAATTCAAACTAGCGTAAAAAACAAAGAACAATAGATAGCATAATATAATCCAAAGAAACCCTAGGAAAAGTATTTATATCGTATCTAAAAACATACAAGAATACTAATAAGGTCGGCCCATAAGATCACATGGAGGCCCGAGTCAGCGTCGGATCAACGCGCCGAAGCGCAGTTTGGTCCCATGAAAGCGCGGTCGCGGAATGGCTACTCTGCCCGCGCTTTGGCCTCAACAACTTTAGTGAAACTTTAGAGGCTGTTTTGACCCCCTTCGAGTTGGAATTTGGACTCGGAGTAAAAATATGAATTGTATCTCTTCGAGTTAGCTTTCCATTGATACCAAATTCAGCTTCATCCGACCTCTATAGCTCCCAAACTAAGCATTGCAAAATAGAGGTGTCAAAACAAGAACTCCAATGCATAGCCCGGGTTTAAGCGTTTTTATCCCTCAAACTCTTGGGCCTTAGCTCTTTCAATATTTATTTGTATCACTCTAAGCTTCATCAAACTCCACCATAGTCCCCTAAGCTCTTAGATCCGGTCCTTAGCTTCATATCCACCATGCTTCACCTTCCAACCTGAAATAAAGCACACAAACGCGTAGATTCCAATCTAAATTGAAATAAAACTTAAAGTACAACTTAACGTAAAACCCTAGCTAAAAATGCATTAAATGGGAATAAAAACATGCTCTAAAACCTATATCTATATGCTCTATCAGTAGCATCACTTGAAAAAAAAACATTCTTTTCAACTAGAAAAAAAATCAGATTGTTCTCGAGTTAGTAATTCGAAGTTTGTGCTTATTTACGTTTCAAACCATCTTAGTAATTTGATTCTAGTTCTTCTTGAGTATTTTGATGCTACATTACTTGATCTAAGAAGATTTAAGCATCTAAAAAAAAATTTTTTGCGTGATTTCTGGTTGTACCGACACTAGAGTCGTGGTCACACCCCGTTTTGCATTAAGTTGTGTTGCATTTCCTTGATAATATATAGCATTTGTGTGCACTTGTTGGCCCTTCGTAATAAAGATGCATTAATCACCATTCTTATCATTTTTTTCATTTGATTATCATGATTGTATGCTTATTATTGTTCCAACTCAGCCCGATTGTTCTAGTGTGCAATCCGTTGATTTCCGTTACTTTAAATCTAGGATGCTTGCTAGCATCTTTGGAATTTAACTTGCTACATATTCTTACGTACCATCTTGAATGTAAAGTTAAGTTTCCTTCAATATCATTCATGCACAACTGGTTGCCTTACAATCCTTTGCTCCATTTGAGTTTATTTAGCTACAACTGAAGTTCACTCAATTATTGTATTCAAAGGTTTGGTAGGTCGGGTTTCTATTCCATTATGCGTGGTTACTTGTTTCATGTTTGGTTTCAGGAAATGTCGAAATCTTGGGACACTTCACCTACTCCACCACCATTTGGTCAACTAAATAACGATACCATGGATTTCATTGTGGCATTTCTTAATAAGCATCAAACAAGAAACATGCCTCTTGTTGTTCAAGAAGTCACCAAGGAGATGGCCAAACTATTTGGGACAAGCCTTGATGCCATCGAGGAGTCATTGAGCGAGAGTGCTTCTAAGGCACTACACAAAACAGTTGTAGTAGATCCTACTGCCCCGTCCGATAGTGGTAAGGATAAATCAATTCATTTTCCAAATGAGCAACATGAACCCCTTGTCAGTTTTGTAGGAAATGAGGTACATCCACCTCAAATGTTGACACCTAAACTGCCCACCTATGACTATACGTAGCCCCATGGGTACGCCAATAACCCTCTCAATATGACACAATTGGATGAGGATTCTTTGGAGGGTTATGAGCAAGAAGAAGAGCAATAATTATATTCTTGCGGGTATGTAATTAAAGTTTTTTCTTATTGTATAGTCAAGTTTCATTTACACAAATATTGTTGTTATCGTACATGTTATTGTAAATAATTTTAGAAGATAGTGGTACATATATTGAGAATAATTTACAACCGTATTGTTCAAATTTTATTTAGTAACTTAATTTGTCATTTAGCGACCATAATATGGATGTTAAATAGTGTCCATATGGTTGTTAATTACTAGAAGAAAGTTTGTTAGAGAAAAAAATTAAAAGTGTTGGGTGTATTGTATTTGATATTTAAGGACCATATAGTCGCTAAATACCATATATTGAAATGTAACGACCATATGGTTGCTAAATACTATAGCGCACAACCCTGGTTGTTACTTGAGGTTGGAAGCACGATCATACACAATACAACAATATTACACGATCATTGGCTTGTTGGTAATTCACGACCACATGGTCATGAATTTTCAAATAAATTGATCATTCGTGTACAATTTTCAAATTAGTTAAATGAACTTATTGATTTTTGTGTAACCTTTTCAAACTATATGAATGAACTACATATTTATTTTACAATATAGATGGCTTAATTAACTAATTAAATACTCACACATACAGAGAAGAACTAGGTTGAGTTCTTCTTTATTTTGGTAATTCAAGTTTTGGTGGAAAAACTTACATGAAGCACGAAATATAATATTTTTGGTATTACCGGCCACGAAAAAATTGGTGGGAATAATTGTAGGAAGCGGGAATTTTAATTTTTGGCCGTTCTAATAGATTTATATTGATTAACCCAGTAAATTTATGGTGACTCATAGCTTCATTCATATGTATGGTTTTTATAAGATTCTTGATACATGCTATCATGTTATGAATCTTGTATTCTCCTAGATGATAAAATTTCAACTACATTAAACATGTGAATTAAGATGAACCAATTTCAACAAACCTTCCATGTGACAACAAACCAAAGTTGTTCTTTTACTTATTATTCCAGTTTATACGTGAATATTGTAGAGTGAGTCAAAAGAGCTAATGAATACACAGAACTTAGTTCTCCTTAAATAGGCTTTCCAGCCAACCATCTGATGTAGAAGTCCAACGACTCTCGCGGATTATATTCTGGTACCGTATGCCCCGAGTCCTACATTGATCAACCATTAACAAAGCTTGAGTTCTTCTTCCATACCCGAAACCAAAAAAAAATGTAGGCGTCGTTTGGTTCAAATTTGGACAAATCGGGTTGTTGAATGAGTGATATCCAAATAGAAATGAAATTTGAGTTCCATATCAATTGACCAAATCTTTCATCCAAATGCCACCTTACAAGTACTTGGCAGAAAAAGATAAGGTACAATTGTACAAAGCTTATCGAGTGTCTTCATTCAAGGGACGGTACAAAAGAAAAACGAAACGAAGTGAACATACCTTGATAGTTATGAATTGTGCGATTCTTTTCATAGCCTTGCAAGTAGTTGCAATCATACATTAAACATCAAATTTCTCCCCTCTTTTCTAATCAAAACTATGAAAATAAGCATCTTGAAGTTAAAATTCCAAGAATAAAAAATATTTTAGAGCATGTGCAATGATTAAGATGCTAACTTCTCTTTACTCTCTTCCCTTGTAAAACTTGTAGGTATGTAATTAAAGTTTTTTCATATTATATCGTCAAGTTTTATTTACGCAAATATTGTTCCTATCGTATATGTTGTTGTAAAATTTTTAGAAGATTGTGTTACAGATGTTAAGAATAATTTACTATCGTATTGTTCCAATTTTATTTAGTGCCTTAATTTGACATTTAGCGACCGTGTGAATGCTAAATAGTGTCCATATTGTCCAGTGGCGGAGCCAGAAAAGTTCAAAGGGGGGGCGGATTTCGAACAAATGTCTTTACAAAACTTGCGCTAGTTTGACATATCAATATATATATAAGATATTTTGAATATATAACATACATAAAAAGTAAATTTAAGGTAATTTAATGTAAAAAATACAAATTAAACTACATTTATTTCTCTGCTACATGATAATTGACATCCATGAGTATCTAATTGACGAATAAAGCTATATATAGATCAATTGAAATTTTGAGTCTTTTAGGAAAATATCTCTCTATTTTCTTACAATCAACAATAACCTATCAATTTACACATAATAACTTTTAAATATAATAAATTATAATTATAAAATTCTATATATCAAAGCAATAAATCTCTAAAAAACCTACAATTAAAATTTCATTAATACATTATGATTTATCAGTTATCACCGATTCATTAAATCAGTAGAATGAGAAAAGTTAATGAAGTCAAACAATAACCACTAAATAAAAGGCCCAACTGTCTTAAGTTAAATATCAATCTAAGCCCAATTCAATATAAGCCCAATCTACCTATTTTTATTTCTAATTTCTTTTTTTCATTAAAGTCATCTTCCCAAAATGCCCGATGAACTCCCGACGACGCCATTCTTAAATCTGGCGACTTCCCATCTCGATCCCACCAATGCCCACTGCTCTCCGCCAACACCCCGCCCCACCCCATCCCGCCCCGCCCTCGCCCCATCCCCATGGGCGACTCTATACAAAGTGTCGCTCCTCCCGCCACCGGTGGGGGCGCCCCCCCGCCCCCCTCCCTCCGCCACTGATATTGTTGCTATTTACTAGAATAAAGTTTGTTAGAGAAAAAAAATTAAGTGAGTTGGGGTGCAGATTCTTTATGGGGGGGGTGGAGGGGAAGGTATTTAACGACCATATTGTCGCTAAATACTATATATTGAAATGTTACAATTTTGACCGCCTAATAACCGAAAAAAAAGAAAACATCATGGTCGGGAAGGTTACACATGTGTGATGAAAGTTGATATCTTCTCCGACAAGGAATTTAGCTACCTTAGGACCGTTATAGTTACGGGGTCAACGACCACATGGTTGCTAAATATTATAGCGCACGAACCTAGTCGTTACCTGAGGGTAGGTGCACGATCGTGCACAATACTACATGATCCATGGCTTGTTGGTAATTCACGACCACATGGTCGCAAATTTGTAATTTAATTGATCACCTATGTACAATTTTCAAATTAATTAGATGAACTTACTAATTTTCATGTAACATTTTCAATTATATGAATAAACTACTTGTTTATTTTATAGCATAGATGAATTAAATAACTAACCAAATACTTACACATACAAAGAAGAACTCAGACGAGTACCAAACTACTCGGACAAGTTCTTCTTTGTTTTAGGAATTCATGTTTTGGTTGGAAATTTTACATCAAGCAGGAAATTTATTATTTTTGGTATTTAGCAACCATATGGCCACTAATACCAAAAAAATTGGTTGGAAGAATTGTAGGACGAAAGTATCATTTCTCGACTATGGAGGCAACTTTTCGCAACAAAAGTCAGGGAATAATGTTTGGATACATTGCATTTAAACCGCTATGATACAACAACAGTTCCAAGTCGACCACAAAGTTTGCCAACTCAAGGCAAAGGAATGTCAATTTCTCTAAAGATAGAAATACTTGTATATTCACACTTTGTTTCGCAAGAAGCGAGAAGGGAGACGTCTTGCAAGAATGTATTCTTCTTTTAAAGAAGAGAAATTGCACGTACTTCCTAGTGTTGTATCGACCGCCTACTTCGCTAGTAAATTTCAATTGGATATTTATGAAATCCTTTTCATGTGGTTTGTCTAAACTGCATATTTTTCCCAATAGAAAATCTTTCGAGCAATACCAATGTAAGAACTTTTTCAGGAAAAGGTGCATTAGTAATTCTTTACTCGTTCCTTTCGTCTTCTCCAAAACCTTAGTTAAGCAAAGGATGCTTACTCTGTTAGTACCAAAGTGATAAGATTCTTCTCATACCGAGTTCGTCGTGAGGATCTTGTTCTAACCCGACCAAGGATTGTTGATGATTCAAAGTTGACAAAAGTCACATGTTTGCCCTAAGAGAAAAAAGGTATCGGATTTCTCATAAGTGACAAGACTCCTTCCAGGTATCTTCCTCGAAAGGCATGTTCGTTTGAGAAATGAGGCAATGCCATCAAAGATATGGCAATGCATTACTTTTTAGGGTGTACTACAAGCTTATGCTTGTAGAGTGTACACGCTTTTTCCTTTCTTGCAATCCTAGTTCTTTCTAGTTTCGAGGACAAAACTATTTTTAAGGGGTTACATTGTAATATCTCGCGATTTTTATAGAATAATATTTCTTTTATATAAATAGGGATATCATTCAACTCGTTACACTTACACTCGGTATTTAAAATTCGCCTTTAAAAGATAAATAAATAAAAATCTTCAAATAAAATTAGTTTATGAATAATTTTACAAATTTTAATATTTAATAAAGACACACTTTGAAAAAACATAATAAAATGAATCGAGTGAGCCAACTCAATTTTGTCCCGCTCATTTCAGATTCCATCTAACCCCTCGAATTGGGCCTAAGGAGAGCCTGTTCCGCATAGCTCATTAAAAAGCCCATTTGATTAAAAGGAAGAACAAAATAAAAATGAAGAATTGAAATCAACAAGTTTCGAACTCATGGCCATCCATCTCGTCCTTCTGAGTATAAAGAAAACCCATTTCTTTGATTCTCTACCTAAACCTAGACCTTGCCCAATAATGGTGAACATAGCCTTAGACGGTGTCGATCGTAGTTGAAGCTAGGCCCTAGATTCACGTCAATTGCACCCGCGCCGTTTGGATGTTCCATCAACTCTCTTCCCCCTTTCCATTACACCCCTTTATGTTTAGGTTTTGACATTCTTTTGAATCAAATTTCCTATATAAATTAAGGTGTTGGCAATGGAGAATAAGCACAAGAGTTATCTCCTTCTAGCTTCCTTTCCAGTCCGAAAATCAATCAAGGAAAAAGCCAATTCAAATTTGAATTAATTTTTCTCCATATCTAAAATTTTTCAAAGCAAAGAAATTCTTTTTCCTCCCTTCTTCTCGGTTCAACAAAGGAATGACCAGATTCAGCCGCGACCACCACCTCATTCTACTGCCCGTCGCCGCCGCCCTCCTTGCGCGTGCCACCCTTGCATGATGCCATGACCGCCAATGTTGTCGTGAAGCTTCTGATTCAGTCACGAGTTTGTTGTCACTTGTTCATCAGGAGGAGGAAGGAGCATCCGCTTCTTGATTTTTTGTTTTAATTGGGCTTGTTTAGATTGGGTTGTTGATAAGGTGCGACCCACCGTTTTAAAAATCCCACCATGTTTTTTGGTTTAAGGAGAAAGGAAGAAGGATTTAAGCCCAACCCATTTCCACCTTGTTTTTCACATCAAATTCTGCTCTCGTTTCGTATTGGTATAAATTCCAACCCGTCGTTTCATTTTCGTATTTTTAATTACTTTTAAATATATGTATAATGAATTATAATGATAAATTTGTATAAGTTATATTATCCAAAACTTGTATAAGAAATATACAAATGAACGTTATCATGCTCGTTAGTAAATTTATGATTTATATTAATTTACAAATCATTTTTATAAGGATAATGAAAATGACGTTTTAGTCGTGAGCATATGATTGATAAATTATTAATGGACTAATGATTTGCATTAACTCTTGAAAATTATTACAAGGAGATAATAATTTGGGAAATCGTAGAATAAGAAATAAATTGATCATTAATTTATTTCATCTATTTTAACCCGAGCTCGGGTTAGGTCGATCAAGTGCATGAGTTGCCATTCGCTCGTAAACCGAAGAATCCACACCCGTAAGGTATAACCGCGAAATCAAGGCAAGTGGATGGTTTTCTTGCCCTTTTATTTAAACATGAATTCATGCTCCGTTTAATATTCTTACTTGTTTGAGAACGACTTGTTTGTTCAATAAATGAACTTAGGTTTATATATTGCTTAGAGATAATGACTTTGTTAGTCTTATTACTATTCATACTACGCTAGTACTAGACTTTAGGACCGATAATTGCGGCCTTGTTTGTTTAAGGTGTCTCGTTTAGAGACCCTGCTTGGAATAGTAGGACATAACTCTTGCATCACCTCTTGATAACACTGTATTATATGTGGGTCATGAATGATGTCTCTCTATTTGGTGGTGTTTTCATATGTGATTTCCTTTGTAAATATGTTTCTTTTTCCCCTTTTCTTGTGCGTTTTGTTCCTTTTTAGCCTAGTTCCCGTATTTCTATGAGATTTGGAGACTACGCACCTTTTATGTGTTTTGTAGGTAATTTGGCATGAATCAAGGATCGATTTGAAGGAGGGTCGAGACATGGAGCAAAGGCCGAGCTAAAGCGGGAAAGAGAGAAGCAAGCCATGAAGAAGAACAAGAGAAGCCAACTAAGAAGAAGGTGGAACGAGGTCAGGACCGAGTTGCAACCACATCGGGCCCGACTTTGAAGTCCCCAACCTCGGACCGAGATGCACAGTAACTCAGGCCCGAGGTCCTCCGTGTCGGTCCGAGTCGGTCACCGAACTACTTGGGCTCCAAGGCACGAATTTGTGGACTTCCACTTTTGCCCTTCATCTAATCTATAAAAGGCCCTCTTGTCTTCTAAGAAAGGGTTCACACACACACAAAAAGGGGTTCCAAGGGAGCCAAGAGGATTCTTGGAGAGCAAGGAGGAAGGAGAGGAGAAGGAAGAGAGAGAGAATCGGCCAAGGGAGGAAGTCTTGATAGGTTTTGTTGGTAGATTTGCTTTGATTTGCTTTGATTTGCTTTGTTCTTGTGGATTTGAAAACCCTTGATTGGGATTTGTGGATTGCTTTGAATTTGAATGAAACTTTGCTTTGTTTTGAGATTGATTATGATGATTGCTTTCCCTTTTGATTTGATTGCTTTCTTTGCTTGTCTCATGGAGTAGATCTCCTTGATCTTGGGTTATGGGGGAAAACCCTAGCTAGGTTTAGGCTAGAAACCCCAATTCCATAGCCTTGAGTATTTGATCTAAGGAACCCACTCTACACAGAGCTACAATTCCTTGCGAAAGTTGGGAATCAAGGCTTGAGATTGGCAAAGTAGCGAAAGTGAACATGTGTCAATCTCAAGACCTTGCTTCGAAGGGGATTTCCCCATGGATCGAGGTGTAGATGTGGTTGGAACGAGGGCGAAAGCACTCGATCCTAGTCCGATCATCACTCATTGCCTGAATTGGGGTGGAAAAGCCTTAATCTACTAGGGAAGGAACCCAAAAGCCCAAGATCTACTTTTAAAATCTTTGAGTTCGACATCCCCAGCTACCTCGGGCCCGACTTACCCAGTGTCGGTCCCGACTTCCTCTTGTCGCCAACCTCGGGCCCGACGTGACCTCAGTGTCGGTCACGACTGTTTTCTTTGTTTTCCTTTGTTTTATGCTCTCCTTTCTAGCTCCCTAGTATCTAGGCACATCGATCGAGTAGACTTCCCGAGTGTTCGACACCCACCACGTACTACAACGGGGTCGGGTTATAAATTGTATCTCTTGACCCTCGCATCCGAGAGCGATCAATGAATCCATTGGCTAAAGTCTTAAGCAACGTCGAAATAGGATGTTCGTCTAAATTCTTAAGCAATGCAACATGGAAAAGAAAAGTCAGATAAAGTCTCTCACTATGCCGCATTTAACAATCACTAAGTCGGCTAAAATCTTTGCTATGTTGCATTTCCAAATTCTCGAAAGGCTAAAGTCTCTTGCTATGCCTTATTCAATTCTCTAGTCAAAGTATATACTATTGTATACTTTTTGAAATAATAAAATTCTCAGCCTACCTTGCGATTGAACCACACTTCTATGGTGTTCTACCCTTAAAAGAATTCTCATATTTCTTCTTGCTCGATGATAGTAGCAATCTATGTTCCGATAGGATTCCATCCTTATGGTGTCCTACCTCCAAAGAAATTTCGTTTTTCTTTTCTCTTGGGCTTCCTAATAAAAGCACACTCATGTAATATCATACCTATCTTGGATATTCATATCCTTCTCTCTTTCAATTGAAGTACTAACTGTTGGATTATTGGCCAATCACCATCATTTGGAGCTTGATATCAACTTGTTTAGTTTGTACCATAGACGCCATTCACTTGTTAGTCTTTCATTAGACTAACTCGTCCACCCTCTTTTCTTTTTCACTTGCATGTTTGGATATCAGGATGCAAAGACGAGTTTCTCAAGGATCGAGAGGATCCGAAGATGGATGTAGTAAAAAAGGATACACCGAAGAAGGTTTCGACCTCTAAGTGAAGCATTCAAGAGGTGATATGCGATTAAGTAGTAAATATCAAGAATTGAAAATCAAGGCAATACAATGTTGAAGGAAGAAAGAATTTTCCCAAAGCAAAGCATTTGAAAAGTGGCGCACCAACTCTTCCATTTTTAAATTAAGGAAGTCACCAACATATGAGCTACCTTGAAGTATTCATGTATTTTCAATAAATCCTTTTATAATATGAGGTTTACTTTCCGCTGCTACATCTTATGTAAAACAACTACTATTGTCATGAACTACGGTTCCTTTTAATGAATAAACTTCCATTTTTATTTCCGTATCTCCTTTAACAATGTATTTTAAGGCCTTGAGTAATTTTGGGTGAGGTAAATCTAGGGGGATCATTGGCGGTAATATCCCTTGCGATAAAAATAGGGATGTTACAATCATTTATAAGATTATATATACCCAATTATAAGATTGTATACACTTACTTAAAAATCTTTTTTTTTCAAATATAATTCATCCATGCTAGATTTTTTTAATTTTCTTTAAAGGAGATTTTAATCTAAATCGTGTATTTTTCCGTGATCCAACAACTAGAAATCATTCTTATTTCACTCCTAAAAGCATGTTATCAATAATATCCAAGCATCCCACTTTTTTCACCCCTTTATTCATTTTATCATTTTATCAATCAATTTTCGAGCATCCAAATCCTTCATATCAAATTACAAATATACCCTTCATTTCATATTTAATTATAAATATATCCTTTTCTATCAACTTCCAAAGTATTCCAAATATTTATTTACATATTATAATTTAATTATGTTATAAATTTAAACCATTGTTTAAGACATGAAAGTCACAACTTTTCAATTATTCGGATTTTCAAAGCAAACAAGATGATTAAATTCAAGCCAACACATTTCTAGGAAATGCAAGAACATTACAAAAAAAACATAATTAAAAATGACATTTTAGAATTAGGACATGAAAAAAAAAACTCGAACACATAAATGGGAATACATAAGCAATAATTAAATCAACATATAACATGAGAACACCCTAATCTTCTTCACATGGAAACTTGTAGCACATTAGATCTCCCTTAAGTTGACGGTGTATAATTAGATCCAATTCAATTATCATTTGAATAAAGTTGCTCATAATCGGTGGTCTATTGGATCTCAATGAGAAATCTTCATTCCTATTCTCATTCTCGTTTGATAAACCGCTTCATCTCCTCCATCAAATCTAAGAATGATATTATCAAACCCATTTTCTACAATCATATTATAAAAAATAATAATAAATTATGGTTATTTTCTCTCAATTTCTAGGAATTTCCATTCTCTCGAAACTCACATTTTTATAATGTTGTTTGACTTTCTAAGTTTCAATTTGTTTTTAATGGTCGAAGAATCGAAGTTTTGACTACAACAAATACAAATCAATTTTGAGATTTAAAAGTGGAATGAAACTAGAGCAATTTGCACAAAAAAAAGAAAAGAAATTGAGAGCATTTCAATTTCCCGCTCAGTCGCAGGCGCCAGCCGCCAGCGCCCGAAAGAGAGAAAGGGAGAGAACGCAGAGGGTTGAGTTCAGTCGTTCAGAGCTCGGAATGCAAATATGGAAGGTGGCAGAGTCATAGCGATCGGTGACCTTCTCAAGCACCGCCATCCGGTCTCCGGCGCTCACTCTCTTCTATCTCCGCCCCCCTCACCATCTGCTACTCCACCCTCCGGTAACGCGAAAACCCTAAATCCTAATTCTTCTTCTAGCTATAAGGTTCTTAGATCGCTCGGTGAACCATGTCTGATCGTCGGAAACCTAAATCTTCCCACTACCTCATCTGTGGATCATAGGCCTCCCTGTGCTCCTTGCCACCGCAATTGCTTTTCGTTTTCTGACGATTCTGCTTCTGTCTGCTGCGACGTGCTCGATTTTGATGTGCGTATGCTGGGGAAGAAGATTCTCGTTGTATCTTGGAACTTCATTCCCTTGAAACATTCTGGTGGATTCTTGGAAATTATCAAATGGCAATTTCCCGCTGATTCTGTTGACTCTTCGGACAATTGTTCCGACGAAACTCGTTTTTCTCTTGTGTGTGGTTCAGTCAAGCATGGAAACGATATTCAGAAGGCTCGTCATTCTGTTTATGGCTTATTGGAGTCAGTTAGTCCTATATTTGTTGTCCCTTGTACAATCGGCGGTGACCAGAAGGATTCTGGTGGAAGTGCTGTAAATCCAAAGAGTTTGTGCGGATTCGTTGTGCAGATTTTAGCTTGTCAGTGTAAATCATGCTGTTCAAATGATTTGTCGTCAATTTCACATGTTTTTATGAGAAGTCATGGTGCACATTCTTTCAGAAAAGAGACTTTTGTGTACTTCGTTGGATCTGCTTCATCTTGGCATCTTGCAATTTTGAAGTTGGTAGGAAATGGCATCTCATTGTCAAGATTGAAGAAGAAGTTGATTTACATGAGGAAGGAAGAGAAAGAACTAATATTTGTAACTACAGAGGAAAGTTGTCTTCACCTTCCAAGGTTGCATTATTCTGGTTTATCCCTCGAGAGCTCCACCGTGATGAATAGAAGTAGTTTTGGAGTATATACTGGTGTTGTCAGAGGCATATATGTACAAGGCATGGTTGTTGAAGTGGATGAAGATGTTTGGCTTCTACTAACTGACCAACTGCTAATACCACCACATAGTATTAGAGTAGGAGCAGTGGTGGGTAACATTATTCTTTGTAACCTCAGAATACAATTTGATCATTGCTTTCATATGCAGCTTGTCTAGTGCTCTAGAATAGAAAATTAATCTGATTTCGTTCTGACAGATAACTGTTAGAAATGTTCATTTTGTGAATCCTAAATTCCCTTGGAGAAAAGTGCTCATACTGGGGGCTTGCTCCAAGACTAGCATTAGTGTAATGTCATTCTCTCCGCTGGAAACTGGGTAATGATTCTGCTATCTTTGTAAAGTGCCTTCGTTTTAGTAACTCTTATTCAAGTGTCTCTGATTTCTTGCTTTATGATTTAGATGTCACCAGGTCTTGCAGTCTCAAAGTTTGTTAGGAAAGTATATTGGATCTTTAGTTTTTTCTGCAAGATTATGGTGAGGATATCAATATTATCAGAAACTATACTTAGTCTTGTTTTATCGGGAGGTTTGCTTAACGGTCTCTTTTGTCTCCTTTTTTCAGGTTATTACTCATAGTTCAGTGTTTTAGAAAGAAGTTTGCAGGATCCTTTTCTGAAAAGGAGATATTGGGATCAAATCATGTACATTACTGTTTCTTTCAATTCATTGATTAATCATGCTTACTTTTTGTATGACATTGATCCTATGACTTCTCACATTACTGGGCTATAAATAAAAAAGTGATATCTCATGTTGTAAGCTTAAAGGACATTTTGTTGTTTTATTGTTGCATGGTTTTTTAATGCCCTAACATGTAATTGCATGGATTTTTTTAGAAAGAAGGTATAGTTCAAAAATATGCTAGCTTCATATTATCTACATCAGTGATTCGTCCTCCACAGGTAAGCTAGTTTATCCAATTTATGTTTTTGACAAATACAACATACGGCTGTTTGCTGCTAAAACTAATTGTGTGCTTTATTTAGGATAGATTGGAGTATTAATGGAATTTTGCAAGCATGCTTCATGTGGCTGTTCTAGAGAGTTGAGCTGTTCCAACCTCAATTTGGTATTTCCTATGCTCTGGTTGTTTGTGCTTCATTTTCTACACTTGGCTTGGTCAGATAGAGCTGTAACGCCAAACTGATTGTATAAGATGGAATCCTCTGGGTTCACCCAAGTCTTAAAATGCAATTTAGTTATTTAAGGTTCAGCACAGCAAATAATCCTGATTATTTGTACTTTAATATAGAATTGATGAAGATAATCTCTCGGGTTCTCTGCAGGGGATACCTCTCATCATTTTCGTTAACAATTGTGAGATGATGTGGACAAGATCTCTTTTGAGCATAATAGACGCAAACAACCTAGAAGGTCACTTTTCTAAGGAGCATGAGTCTCATGGTTCAAAAATCAGGAAGATATTTCCAAGTGAAGGCAGTGGTGTATCTCTGCTTGGCAACCTCAAGGTTAATGCTTAAAATCTGAAACTAAAATGTATTGCTATGTTACATGTGCAAGTTTATGTCTTATAGTATATGCATAGATCAGAGATAACAATCACAAAAGATAACTGTTTATGCTGTTGAAACTCTTGGTTCTAGGATTCACTTTTGCGTGATAACTGTCTGATGTTGATTAATGTTTTTTATTGTAATTGCGTATAAATGGTATATCTAATTGATGTTTAATTTGTATTTCTTTTCCTGTTTATGTAGATTTCTCAAACTACTGGAAGGCTGCAGTTGATTGATGCCACTTGCAGTATTGATGTTGTTGTGCCAGATCTTCCATCAAGTTGGAACGTTAATGACATTTTTGAGGTACCTAATTCTACAATCCCTCTGGCTTGAATATGAAAATTGTCATACAGTTTGTATGAGTAATGAGTGTTTCCCCCATCGAAGATGTAAACGGATTAAAACAAATCTTTGGATGTAGTTCTTTTTAATTGGCAATAATATCTCGCAGTGTTTGCTTTTCTGCATTTAGGGGAAAATCAAGTTTATTATTCTTTGATAAGTTACACTCAACCAGTGTAACTTCTTATGATTTCCTTGCTTTGATCTCTCTAAACAATTAAACTCATGCCTGGCAATCTTAATTTCTAGGTATTTGACTATAGTATAGTAGTAGAAGGTGATCCTGGAAAGATTTTCCATTTGCAAATGGTCGTCAAGGATGCATTCTCATGCAGAAATATCTTTCAGTGCAAATCAGTAGAAAAGGATGAAAACATGGACATTTATGTGTTCTTTTCATGGAGGAATGCTATATCTAGGATCACTCCTGTCAGTTCCTATGGCTCAAAGGGTAATTATATGGAACTTGACTCTGGAATCTTCCATCTGTTTCTTTTGACCCACATATTTCCTATACGACCAAAGGTATGATTTTGTTTCCCACTTTCCTACTTGATTTCATCTTTGTAGTTGTATTTTGGTCTTATATATATTTACTGGTCAAAGTTTTGGTATGTTTTTTTAACTTCCCTAGCAGTTGACAACTGTTGACTAAATCACTGTTACTTGCTACAACATGTGCTGATACTTCATTTTCTTTAACTTCTATGTTTGCATCATGTTTGATTTGTCTTATCAGATTTCAGGTGATTCACTTATATCTAATGGAGCTGGCTTCTTTGCTGAGGCCATGGTCTTGCCGTGGAATTTGCATCTCGCCACAAATGATAATGATACTAATTCAACTGATATTCTAGTAGAAAAGAGAAAAAGGTGCGGCCTGGAAGATGGCTTCCCGAACAAAAGGTGCAATGTTGATTGTGTATCAAGCTTCTTCCAGACCTTAGGACCTGCTGCTAATTGCAAGAATAGAGAACTTGAAATGAGTTCATGTGACAAATCACATGATCTATTTAAAGTTAGAATGAACCAGAAATTGACAAGCACAACTCCTGTTGAAATTCCATGCTTGGTAACTGGTAGAAGTGCCCAAGGGCAAAGCACTCTTTGTCCTGGTATCTTATTCTATACAAAAACTATTATGGAGGATATAAGTAATTGCTTAACAAATGGAAGGAAATTGCTGCTGGAGTTCAATTACGAGACTATGTTGAAGTATAAGGTCATCTTTTTGAATTTAAGATGTTACTTGCCTTGTTGAAAGTAGCTCAAATTTTCAATTCTTATGTGTATGCTAACTGTTTCTTCTTAATTTTAGCTGTTGAAAATTGGTTCCTGTTACATCGTAAAGCATTCTGGTAAAGAATCCTTTTGTGATTTCAAGGACATTAAGTATGCGCGTAAAGTCGTCATCAATTCAGACATGCACTTTTGGAGTTTATCATTCTTATCTGAAGAGGATGCCTTGAATGTGGATCCATCACATAATCATTCATCAGATTGTTGTTTCACCATTGACGAATCATCTGAAAATTGTATCCAAAGGAAGCTTGATTTTCATAGTAGCACACACATTTACCACGATTGCTTTGCGGATGTTAATCTTCATATAACCTCTGAGGCGATTCATGTCTTTGATTCGAGTATTCAACCCCTAAAGGAATCTGTGAGCAATACCGTATTGCTTCCAAATGAGATTCCTAGTGTCTTTGAGCCGGTTGGGAGCAGGAGCACTATATTTGTCTCAGAGCAACACCCAGAATCCTCCTTACATTATGGTGGTCGTATGCCAGAAGGAAATTTAGTAACTGTTTGTGGGACTGTGGTAGCTCTTCACTGCACTTCTAAAAATCAATGTCATATGGGAGCTGGTGCAGTTCATCATCTAAGATCCTACCAAGAAGGGAGGCAGGTCATCTGTCTTCATCTCTCAACTGGTGTCAATATGGTAATTACCTAATAATGATTACCTTGTTCAATTAAATTTTCTACTTGTCATTTTGTTTTCGATCAGGTTATAAATAATAATATATTGCAATGTTTGGACTTTTAAGGTGAAGATTGATGGTGTCTTGTGCAAAGTTGATTACCCTGTTGGACTTGGACTTGGTTCAAATGCTACGTTCCATCGGTTGCTTGAAGTGAGGTCTGCTAATTTTCAGGATTTTTCTGTAGATTACAGTTAAGATCTATAGGCAAAGGGTTAATTACTTTTGCATAAGATTTTAATCAAGCATGAATGCTGTCAGTATGGATGGTTGTATCTAGGAGTCTGATGCTACTTCTGTTCACTTATGTTGCCAATGTGGCCTGAAATTGCATTTTATATGAAGATTAAAAGAAAGTTACTTAGACCTGTCGACTAAGCTCATATTTCTTCCTCATAACTTCAGAAGATTTCACTTTTTCTTTCCAGTGGCAAAAATCATTTGATGCTGACGCCTGTATCATTCATCACCATCAACTATGTTAGTGAATCAAAGAGGAGCCTTGCAGATCAGTTTGTAAATTCACCTCCTTTTCTAAAGCCATGTGGTTCTACTCTTCACTCTTTCCCCAAGTCTATCTATGATAAAATCCAGAACGAGAACACTTTAAGAAGATTCTGTTGCAAGGTAATTCTACATTTTAGGTTAGGATTTCCCCTTCTTTCTGAATGTTTTTTTATATCTAGATAATGATCATTATATAAGTTCTTATTGGTGGCTTTTAACTCACATGACAGGTTGTTGCTGTGCACACTGTGATATTGGGTGGCAGCTTTGACGTACGTGAGGTGCTGCGGGAGGATTACCAGTTGGCAAGTGTGAGCATTCCAATTGCAGGTTTTATAATTGGTGAGTTTATTGGTCTGAAAAATTCTGAAATTCTTCTTGTATAGTCTTCCACCTTTTGTTCTAGCCTAGCCCAATGAATATACCAGCATGAAATTGCAGAGAGGATGTAGTGCATGCTATTGGTTACTGTACAAACCCACAAAACTTTTCTTGCATTTTTGTAGTTCTTTCTCCCTCATGTCTGTGCTGATTGAATTACTTAGAAATTCCACTCTTGCAGGTACTATTGTTGTTATTTCATCATGCTCAAATGTTTATGTTTAGTTAGCTAATTTTTCTGAGGATTTACTATAAAGTGACTCAGCTGTCTTCTGTAACTTATCTGACACATTTGTTAATACTAGCACAGGGGTCTAGATTGTTAATGTTTTCACTAGCTCAATTGCCTGCTAGTATATGTCATCCATATCTATCCTTTGGATCACATTCATTTTATAGTCCGCCTTCCATGTTGGATTCGTGTTCTATTCATTTAGAATCACGGTCTTATTCTTTTGACCTCTTTTGTCTAGAGCAGATGATGGGTCGCTACCTTATTGTTGTTGGGCCAATAGTGAAAATGCAGCGAAGTTTTTAGGGTTACATGAAGAATTGCCATTTATACCACCTCAAAGAAGTTTCTATCGATCAGAGGGGTTGAAAAAGGATGAACTCTCCATAGACACGAGTATGCATCTGAAAAAGATTCTGGACAAGCATCAAACAGTTACTGTGAAAAACTATGGGTCCTTCTTTGATTCGCTTTGTCAAGATCTTCAACTATATGGTGGATCTGGTTGCAATATTAATCCTTCAGATGAGGAACTCCTCAAGTTTTTTGTCCTCAATGCTTGTTCTGGACCTCTTTGGGTAAGCTCTTAATCTAATTAATAATTTCATTCAGACTGTAGCTAAGGTCAATAAAAAGTCTGGAAAAAGAGGGAAATCTACCATCTTCTGCAAAGAGGAAACAGATAAAGGCAAAGAACTCTTGATGGCCGAACAAACTCTGATCTTTTTTTCCCCTTGAGAACTATGACTATGGTTGGTGTCATTCAAAGTGTTCGATGTATTCGTATCAGTGGTCTGTTGGATGCCTTGCCTATTTTGTATTTATGGCTCCTTACCTCGGGCTGTTACTTATCTTCTTGGGCTGAGCCCAGGTGTTTTCCTCTGACTGCCAATCATTACATGTTTGCCTTCATTTGCAGACTGTAACAGGTCATATGATGGATTCCAGCATGGTTAAGGAACTAGAGAAGTGTCTTAAAGAAGATCAACCAGTGTTGCAGTCAATGCCAAATATATTGGCCACAGAAGTTGGTGAAGTGAACATGCTTGCTGAAGCAAGGGACATATTTCAAAGCTTTTAAGGTCTCTTCTAGCAGTTGATAACCTTTTTCATGGGTGACTTTGTACTTAAGGTGCTGGTGAGATTTGATGACCCTCGTTTCAACCAAATTGAAGGTATTGATTCAAGTAAATACTAATTACACTAGATCACTAAAGATAATGTTTATGAGAGCTTTGATTTGTTTAAATTGTTATCACCCACTTCCCTAGTTTGAAAAGTGAGCAGCTATTGTCTTCAGTGCTTGAACTACAACAATGACAGCATGATAGATAACAAATGCTAGAGTTATGGAAAGTGACAATTGCAACATTTGCAGTATTCTATACTGTTTTCTCCTCCCCACCAATTCATCAGCAAAGGAATATCTCAATCAATATAGTGTGGTCCAGCCGAGGTTGTCTCTTTCAATCAGAGAGGGTTCTCATCAACGGATGCAATCACTCTGCCAATTCTTGCACTTAAAATGGTAATTTTCCTTAACTTGTGTACAGTTTTGCTTGGGGACCATAGTATATGCTACTAAGTCCAACCTGGATCGATGTAGTAAACTTTCAATGCTGTATTTCTTGTAAAATTAGTAATCAGTTAGCTGGTTTCAGCTTCGATAATCATCATCATTGGTTTTGCAGTGTAGAGGTTTTGAGCTTTTTATTTTTTTGTGTAGTCTTGGTTTTTCTTACACTAAACTACTGAAGTCTCTCCAATGTCATGAAATTCATTTGTTAGATGAAGTGACGGCCACTTATTTTAGATTATAGCCATTCTTTCCTTTTTTTTTTTTTTTTTTATAATGGCTTTCAGCATTGAGTTAATTACGAGCTGAACACTAGTATGAATTTTGTTGAATAAGAAAAATGGAACAGAGCGATTGCTTGCAAAGGCTCCCAATCCCAAAAGTAGACAAGCAACAGAGTGGAAGCATCTTACGAAGAGGACAATTCATTTTGACGCTATTTAGGGAACACCCTCCAACAAAGAGACGAGAAGAAAAAGACCGACCCTGAATTACCTCTCTCTCTCTCTCTCGTGGTATCTTTTGTCATTTGTCAAAGAACATTAATCCAAAGAAAAATTCCACGTGAACTATTGCCGACTACAAATTGAAAAGGGTGTTTTATATGCATGGGTTGGAATATAATTCTCACATTTAAAGTTTGAGACTAAAGTTTAAGACTACAAAATTATTAGTATATAAAGTTGGTAGACTATTATACCCAATGTTATCAAAATCCCGATCCGAATCTACGATTTTAGCGATCCTACGATCTATAACACGTAATACGATCTAGGATTCCAAGTAGAATCTTATTGGAGTAGGATCTTAAATGATTTAGAATACAATCTCGATTCAATCCGGATTTTCTATACGATTCTAACGATCCTAGAAACGATTATAACGATCATGTAAACAATTCTAACGATCCTATAAAATGACAATTCTAACTATATATTATTAATAATTTTATGGTTAACGTATCATTTCGATTAAAATAGTTGACTAGTACATCCTACAATATTTTTAATAATCAAATTAATAAGGTTTATCATTTTCTTACTTAATATATACCAAAATATACAATCTATTAGGTTATTCTTGCATACTTTTAGCTATAATGTAGGATCTTAAGATTCAGCGATCCGATCTTACGATCCGATCCAAAAGACCCTCAACGATCCAACCTAGAATCCCGATTCTAATAACCTTGATTATACCCCACTAGTTTCCTATTTGTTTGAATTGAGTTTAAGTTTTAACTACAAGGACGAGTTTGAAATGTTCACCATCTATTATTTGGTTTCACTCTCATATATAATGTTGATGGGCTACTCTTATTAGTCTTATATATACACAAAGTGGTCGAAGGGACTTTCACAACATTGATTCAGATTTCAGAGCTCGTGTTTTAAACCTCTTTATAATTAAAAAAAAATATTCATGTTTCTCTTACTTTTTTTTATGACGAAAATCAATTCTGAGTTCATTACTTAGCTAGCAAGGACCATGAATAAGGTACATCGGCTTACGGCGACTAGTGAAAGGAAAGATAATAAGACTTTTTTATATTATTGAAGCAAGGGGCGGAGACAGAAATTGAACCCGAGACATCCCAATAATTCCATGCCTCAGCAAATTTGTGAATTATATTTCTCAAAAAGCTTGGAATTGAAATGCTACATTACATACACATTACCGAAATTATTTCCCCAAGCATCTTACAGTTGCAGCTGCAGTTGGAGTACACATAAAACAGAGGGGGGAGAAGGAAAGATGAGGTGTGAAAAAGAGCCATTCCTTTTCTTCTGCCACTTCAATTTTTCTGACCACACCTTCTCCTGCACTCCTCTCTCTTCTCTACTGTCCCCCCATTTTCCCTTTTCTTTACCCTTTCTTTGTCTTCTTCCCCTTCTCCTTCTTTATCTCCAAGTTATTGTCAATTCAAAAAGCACCCAACCTTTTCACCATAGCCAATAGCCTCAAAGTTTTTTTTACCCTTCTTACCATCTGGGTGTTGTCTTACAAGAATGTCAACAACTATCACCCAACAACAACAACCAACAATGACTTCCGCCGCCCACTCGGCCCACGGGTCCATCGGGGCCGTCATCGGAGTTGTAGCGGTGGTCTTGATCCTCTCCGCTGCCGCTATCGTCATCGGCCGCCTCTGCTCCGGAAGGTCCATCATGGGCTATGGTCATTATGATATGGATAGTTGGGTGGAAGCCAAATGCTCATCTTGTGTCGACGGCCGAATTTTTGTTTTTCATCCTCCGGCCACAAGCTCCGGCGCCGGTGAAGACGGCTTGGCTCCGGCGTCTGCTGCAATGGCTGGCGGTAGCACGACGGAGCAACAACAAGCTGACCATGAAAATGTGGGTTCTTGAAGCAATTTCTGAAATAACAGTTGCAATTTATGGGCATTGATCTTTTATTCGTGTTTTTTTTTTAAAGTCCTCAGTGATTTGAGCTATTCATTATGTACACTGAAGATTTATTTCTATCACATTTCAGATTGATGTCTGATGAGATACTTTAGTCAGTTGTTGAAGCTGATGTGGTTGTGTTACTTCTTTCATCATTCTTCTTCCTCTTACCAAATATTCTGCAATTTAATTGAACAGCTTGAGCTTGGTGAATCCAACAAAATGATGTGGATTCCACAAGCAAAATTTCGAGCCTTGTCAGTCTAATCCACCATTTTCCTATATTGCTTTCTTCAGCAGCCAACTAAAAGGCAAGAGTTTTTAATTGAATCTGAATTGTAACGTACGCAAATGGCAAGCACAATAATTGCATCTTAACTGGCCAATTGCCTCTCTGCAATCATAGAGGAATATGGTCTTAAATCACAAAATTGAAGTTAAGCAGAGTATCACAAACTTAACAAACTCCTAAAACCAATAATAAGATGCATCTATCTCTCAAGTATTTGCTGACATTACTAACATTCTAGACTCTGGATTTGCAATAAATCCAACGAAGACAAGGCTGTGTGGGTGATTATCAGAGTGAGGAGACTCTGTATTCATACCTCAAGAATCAAACCCTGCATTTCTGTATCTAAAAGGGCATTTGGTGAAGAAGAATTGAAAAGGGCATTTAATATGTGTAGAGAATCTGATTTATGGTGCCATATAAAACCTGGAGAAGAAATCAGGTGGCTGATTTTTGGCCAGGGTTAGCCTCCTTGTTTGGTTGGTGTGTGGGTTCACTTTCATTTCAAGATCAAAAGGGTATGTTGGCTTCCCACATCGGAAAGCAGAAGATAGGGAAAGGAAGGGTAAGAGTATAAAATCGGAAAGGAGGATACATTGCAACGTACTTACCTGGACGGGGTCAACGATCGATCAATAAGGATCGTGGCCTAGGCTGGGGGCCCACATTGCACATACAGTGGGAGCTCCAGCTTAACATCTTCCCACTGAGGAAGAGTGTACGTCATAATTTGTGGTAGAGGGGGCCTGCGTTCGCGCGGCCCCTGCTCAACACGAGTCGAATAATTTGGCCCAAAGTAAGTATATTGAAATAATGTTTGATGCGAGGCCCAAAGTAAGTATATTGAAATAATGTTTGATGCGAATCATCCAACTACAAAGTTCCGGTTCCTGGAATAATGAGAGTCCAGTTTTGCCACCTCAGAGCTTTAACTATCTCCTTTTCTTGATTGGCCTTTTCCTATTTTTTCCTTTGGTTAATGTTAAATTGGTATTAGATCTTGGATAACATTTTGGCTATCAAACAATATTTTGTTCCTGTTATACCATATTGACCACCATCCTGTTAGTATTATGGCTAATTCCTGTTTCCACATTTTTTTCATATAGTTCATATACAATTTCCTTGATGTTTGTATTATCTTGGTTGAAGTAATTTATTATTTGTCGATAGTCTTTGTAGATATGCGACATAACCTGTGTCGTGTATGGGCATTGTAGAAAAAGGTGAATTGAGTCTTCCTCATTATGTGCACAGAACAGGCATTCTTGTGTAAGAGGTATTTGATTCTTTGCTAATCTAGTTTTTGTTGGCAACCCATCGAAACATAATCACCACACGAAGTTTCTAATCTTTGGCGGGACATTAACATTCCATATCTAGTTCCAGTTTTTTGTTTCCAAAGTTCGGTTTTGAGTTATCAATTTTATTGTTGATTCCGTTGTAAACCAAATATAGTACGAACTTGAAAATTGGCTCGTAATATTATGATATTAACATAAAACAGTAAGACAATTAGTTTTGATGAAACCATAAAATCACCCCTTTCCCACCTTTCATAATCCTCCGACTCTTTGTCTGGTTCAGGAAAGCCTCCATTAATGAAACCCAACTTCATTTTCGATCCCAACGCAAATTTTATACATGTACTCCAACTCGAAAAATTCGTTCCATCAAATTAAGATGAAACAAGTTGCATACCAAGTAAACCTTAGTTGGACAGGAACAAAGGATCAAAGTTATTACCTCCTTGTGGGTTGCCTCGTTCTCTTCCTTGTCGACGTTCATAGTCCCTACTATGCATCCCTTGATTTCCTCTTAATCTCAATCATCATCAAATTTATAGTTGCGAAAATCAAGGTCTGAGCTGCGGTCGTCTCCTCTAGTCACATACTCAATCATCATCCATTTTCTTCAGCAAAGCTTGTGATATGGACCCGGTGTGGATCGCGTATCGAACCCTTGTTGGTCAAGGGGGTTGAGCCTAATCCGGTGTGGATTCCGACTCGGGATAAACTTACCCGATGTGGGTTTGACTCGATAAACGTGGTTGGTAGCCACGGGAGAAAGAACGATAATAAATTTAGAGCAAAGGGATAAATTAATTAATTGATTTCATTGATTGATTGATAGCAACCTAACAACTTAAGGGTATTTATAATAACCTTGATATCTAAATAATACAAAAAAACCCTAATTGTTGAAATAATAAACAAGATATTCTTTTTAAAAAGATAAAATTAAATTTGGAAAGATAATATTCTAATTATCCTAATTAACCTAATATAATTTAATATAATCTAGCGTATCAGCTTGAGTGAGCGAAGAACCTTAGGAACTCTCTTTGGGCTCTAATACCATGTGAAGACCTTACAAGCCAAAGCAAGGAGCTAAACCTAGCTTGGTTGAACATATAAACAAACAAAAATGCAAATTGGACAAAAGTTGAAGCTTTCTTTGTTTTTAGCTTGAGAGAAAAGGAAAGACTTATGTACAGAAGAAACTACTATCGTATTTAAGAAAAGCACAAAACCCTAGGTTACTACCAAACCGGCTAAGAGATCTAAAATAAGGTGCAACTGAACCAGGCTTAAGAACCGGATAAAACGTGAGATAGAACCGAATAAACACTTGTGTTATTCTCCATACAACATGGTACTATATAAATTCACCTTGTGTCTTGTGTTATTCTCCATACGTTGGCCAATTCGGTGCTCTCAAGCCTTCCTGTTTACGCTATGCAATCGTCTCTACTTCCGAGGTCGACTTGTGATGTTATTGATAAAAATATTAGAGGATTTGTGTGGGAATCTCTTAATGAGAGCCGCAAAATTCACCTTGTGTCTTGGGAAAAAAATTACGCAGCCGCGGAAATTGGGTGGATTGGGCCTTCGTAGCATGAGAGACTCAAATACAGCTTTGCTCACCAAACTAAGCTGGAGAATGCTTAAAGAACCAACCAGTTTATGGAGCCGTGTACTCAGGGGAAAGTATTGCAATCATAGAGCAGATATCGACATGTTTGTTCGGAGGCCTAAACAATCTCACACTTGGAAGAGTTTAGTACATGGTGGCCATCTCCTCTCTAAAGGAGTTAAAGTGTCTATCGGTAATGGTAGAAACACCCTGTTCTGGATGCACAATTGGGTGTCTGATCAGCCTTTGATCGACATTGCCCTCAGTCCACCGCCTACTGAGGACCTTGGAGCCGTGGTGGCAGATTACTGGTTAGGAAACACGTGGAATTGGGAGGCCCTAAACCCATTTCTACCGCCCTATATTTGTGCAAAGTTACAAGCCATTAGATTGCAAGCTTCTCCTGATGCTATTAATAACCTGTTTTGGGGCCTCATGTTGAGAGTTATCCCACATGGGAAACTTGAGACTACAAAAGCCTAGTATATAACCAAATGAGCTACTTCATCCATAGCCATATGGTTTTGGGTTGGAACCTCATTGGGCTTATATGCTAGGCCCGTTACATGCACGACCCCCAGATTGTCGTCCCACCGGACTTTATCACCTCACTCAATCAGGGAATTTCACATCTGCTTTAGTCCGTGACATGCTGCGGCCCCCTTCTGTTAATTCACAATCTCAAGTATGGTCCAAAATTTGGAAGGTGCGTGTTCAGCAAAGAATTCGCCATTTCCTTTATGTGGTCTGTCAAAACGCCTTCTTGTGTAACGAAAATCGGATGCGCCGCCATCTGACGCCCACAGCTGAATGCCCTCGTTGTGCTTACACTGAATCTGGTTTGCATTTGTTGAGGGACTGCCCTGACGTTAAATTGATATGCCAACAAAGCAACTTCAGGTTTGTCAATTCTAATTTCTTTACTGAGGAGAATATCCAAAATTGGGTACTGAGCAATATTAACACTAATGATGAAGATGGCTCTTTATTTGCATCCATGTTGTGGTCTTTATGGAAGAATAGAAACCGGTTAGTTTTTGATAATGAGGATAAGCTGAGCCAAGTTCTTCCAACGGTTATACAGTCTGTCAGCAGCTACTCTGCTGCGTGGTCTAGTCGTATGAATCTCACGTCCCATGTTGTTGCTCCTCCACGCCCCCAAATTTCATCTTGGCAGGCACCGGGGGTTGGATGGGTGAAATTGAACACGGATGCGGTTTCAAAGGGCAACCCAGGGCCGGCTGGTGGTGGGGGTGTATTCCGAGACTCCCAAGGTCATTTCATACATGCCTATGTCTTTAAGTGTGGCAGTTGCGGGGCGAGAACGGCTGAATTCTGGGCTGTCTTGAAAGGTTTAATGGTGGCTTCCAGGCTAGGCTTCACTAATCTTATTGTGGAGACTGACGCAATTGCTGTTTATAAGAGCTTAGGAGACCCGGTTCCCTTTGCTGATGCTGATTATCACCTTCTCATGCAATGCTTTCATTGGATTAATGGAGACAACTGGGTGGTGAAGATGTCCCATCCTCCACGCTCAACAAACAGGGTTGCTGATAGATTGGCAAATATGGCTTTAGAGTTTGATAATAAATTTTGCAGAGTTTCATAATCGTCCAGATTGTATTGTTCCGTTTTTAATTTCGGATGTACCCCAGTTGGAACCTTCCTAATAGTTTGGCTTTAATAAAATAAGGGCATAGCCCTCTTTCTGATAAAAAAAAATTGGTACTATATAAATACAAATTCTACAAAGGAGCTGCTGGTCGCTGGATTATTCTTGAGTAGCTAGAATACATGGGCTTGCACGGTCCATTGGGCTGTAAAGTGGGCCGATAATACAGTTCTAGAACAAAAATAATTTTTGTTGCTGCCAAAATTCTGTTTCATCTTTCTTTTCGGCTTCTTCTGCTGGCGAAATTCTGAAATCACTTCTAGGGATCAACAGCTGTGCAAAAGGCGGTAAACCTTACTCCAAAATGGCCTCCCAGTCCGCTTGCTCTTCGCTGAGCTATTTCAAGATCAAATCTTGCAACAAGCGTTTCTTTCTCGAACGATTCGTAAGTCCACTCTCTAAATTCCACTCTTTAATCTCTTACTTCTATTTTGGGTCGCTGTTCGATCATCTGATTTCTTTCTACTTGCGTTGGTTTGGGTTGAATGTGAGCCAGTGCTCAACGCCTGGTGTATTTTTCCGCAGAAATCTCACATTTCAGACCATTCCCGCCGAAAAAGGTACATCCTTTGAACTTTCTTGAAAGTTATTTTTTGACTGGTCTTTCATTTCGGCGAGTCTTTTTTGTTCAGCCCTTGCAACGGATCTGAGGTACAAAAAGGACGAAACTTTTAGGCTTAACAGAGCAAGAATAGTGAGAGCGTCTGCTAAAGGATTTGATTCTGAGAATCCAACAGGAGGAAAAGATGGATCTGAGCTGTTCCCGGATATGGAGGAAGAGGGGAAATTGGAGTCTTTTTTTTGGTTTCGTTCTAACTCTGTTTCATCTTCTGAGCATGCTATGGAGGAAAAGGGGAAATTGGAGTCTTTTTCTTGGGCAGTTTATGGTGCTCTCCTGGCATCGAAACTTGATCTGATGACCATGAGGAAGCATCCTAGAGGACTTCTTGCTTCTCTCATCGTTGAAGGAACAATGTATTGTGCTGGTGCTGCAGCCTTCCTCATAATCTCGGACCGTGTTTTGAGTCCATGTCTTGCTGCCGACTTCAGAGGATACGAGCCGTTGGTCTCTTTCATGAAAATATGTCTTTCCCTAGCCTTTGTGTACTCTACATGGCCAGTGGTTAGCATTATTGCCCTTTATGTGGTCGCTCCCTTTCTTGCTAGTTTCGTTGCACAATTTCTGATTGGGATTTCTCCAAAGTTTCGAGCTTTATCCCGTGGCCTTCTTGTTCCTTCTTCTGAGCTTTTTGAGGTACTTGCACATTTGTTATTTGTTTCTGAATCTTTTTGTTTTCCATCATCTTATCACACAACATGCTCTAAAGGTCCCGTGGAATAATAGTGCTTGCAGGTCTCTAGAATTTGTATACTAGTCGAAGTTGTTCACTTTCTCAAGAAACGTCTAACCGCTTGCAATGGAGTTTCTGCGTTGAAATTGTGGCCGAGGGCGTTTCAGGTTCTTGCCTTGGGTTTTATTGCTGTTCTTTGATGAGGTTTCTTCAGAGGCTATCTTCTGGGCCTGTTGAGGATAGCCAGTGAGATTTGTAATGCCATACTTCTGATTCTGCTGGAAGAAAATCCGTTGATCATTTTGAGGAACAATGCTGATAAAAAAAAAGTAACAGTAAGCGTTTATATTAGAAGTAAGTATGTCGTTAGGAGTTGCTGGTGATGTAATTGAATTCCCGGTGAAAAACTATGTGATGAGTTATTGAGATGCTTAGTAATAGAACTGAGATTATCAGTGCGTAAATTGCCTTAGAAATTGATGTGTGCTCACTGTTATCCGTTTGAAGATGCACTTACAATTTGGAATTTAACGCCTGTGTTTTCAGGTGTAGTATAATATTTCTAGAGTGTTATGTGGATTTGGTACACCATCTATCCTCCTAACTTTGAGCTTTATTAACTGAGTTTGAGAAGGCAGAAAACTACCTTTGTTACAAAGTGGGTGTCACAAACTTTGATTTTAATCAAAGTCATGGCCTGCTCTTTATAGGTTTAGTAGTTAATAAATTCGGAAATTATCTTCAAGAAGTTAATATTTATTTAGCTCCTATTTATAATTGGTTCTCCTGTTGTGCGGCCATTACAAATCTAGCTTCAAGTAAAAATGTATCCTTTTTTCAAAGTTTTTTTTGGTGAGTCTATTTTTCAACTATGGCTTCGTTTGGGTAACACTATTTGGAACTTATAATGGCTGATATTAAAAAGATAAGCTCCATGTAGGATGTTTGGCTGGAGGGGCTTATTGTATCTGCATGAGGCTTAATAGTAGCATTTTTTTTCTTCAAGATTTCAGCTTGGTCATGAAACATTATGGAACTTATGCAAGCTTATTTTCAAAAGTGTCCCCTGACTCGCTTCTTCTCACACTCGTCTGCAATAAAAGGCTCTATCGAAGAAGGCAACTTTTTCTTCAACCATGTTTGGTTCAAATTTGGCAAAATCATCCTCAAATCCGAGAAATCCATCCCCAAAATCATTCCAATTGAACACTGGAGAGTGGAGGCACCACCACCATTGTTACCCCTGCCACCAGCCTAACACGTTTTCAACGTCTTTGTTGTTCTTGTGCTACACAACCCATTTTCGTCATCTTACCACCCTCATGATAAAAAAAAGTCATTATACCCCCCACACATGTACTAGCTAGCTGATTTCAAAATTAAATATCATCTAATAAAACAACTTCACTTAGCAATAAGGTTCAACTCGATATCAACTTTGTTTTGTCGAACGAAGCCTATAAGTACAATATAGCATGTATGTATATATGTTTCGTACATCCTCCACAGTAGCCAATACAAGCTAATTGCTCAAAGTAAAAGCAATATGAACTTGAGCATTATTTCTACCCAACCTGCATGATGACAAGATTTTCCGTCCTCATGTTTGATGTTTCTGCTGTTCTGCATTAAGATAATCTGCATGTTACGGAGTAATGGTTATATAATACGCATGCTTTAAAACGTTTTACATGCATAAACAACCTACCCAACATTCCGACAAAAAACAAAAACACGAAACAAATTAAATTTGTTGAATATTATATTAGTGCTATCTCGAAAGCAAATCGAACGCATCATCTAAACATGATAATTGCATTTATAAATCTTTTTTCTGTTGTGTCAATTCATTCGCCTATTTTCAACAATGCAAACAAAAATACAACGATAACCCCTAGCATGTATGCATGTCGTGATATGCAAAATAATTTCCAATTAATATAATTGAATATTCATTTCCGACGACAAATTTCGTAAATCATTCAACTACACCACGGAAAATTGCACTCCATGTAATATCTTCTGTTTTATACTAATAATCATCATCATGTTTGTCGACTACACTCTGAATTCAAACACATGAAAAACACGATAATACGTCAACATCTAGTACAAGTATCGGATCTGCCACGTGTTTCAATTCAAATCGTTGAAAGTTTAATGGGCTTCATAGTTCAAACCCTAGGCCCACGCTCTCCCCAACCCAATAATGTAAGGTTTCTATCAATGTAAGACATTCATGTGTAAACTAATTCTTGATCTTATAGTTCATAATTATTAAACCTATTAAGCTTTTAATACATTTTTTCATTATTAATATTGATACGACTTTTATCGCAAAGGACCGTGGCACTTTTTATTATTTCACAATGCCACTTTTTTATGATAATGATGTATTTTTGTAATTTTTAAAAAATTTAAAAAATGTCACTGCGTCCCTAAAAGAGATAAAACATTAGCCTTTGGATTGAAGAGATCTAAGAATTTTAAATGCTTCTTAATTTTTAGGATAAGAAGTTGTTTTAATTTATTTGAGCCTCACTCTCTTTTATAGTTAACAAATATTATGCTAAAACTAACAAAAGCTGAAATAAATTTTCTAATCAAAGTCATGCCCTCAAGACACAACACTAATACTAATTTGTTAAAAATTACAATTTTAAAAATATAATTTTACAATATCGGTGATTATTTATATACTACAAAGTTGGCACCTTAAGTCCTTAACTTAAACGGTCCAAAATAACTCAAGAAATTCAGAATATTAACTGTCAATATCGTACCAAAAAGTTAGGATTATCTGTCTACAATTATCGTTAATTAAATGAGTACGTAGACTGATTGAGATCACCAATACAAAAGTGTCACCATATTAAATAAAAGGGCGCACGTACACCGGCCATTATATCTTAAACTTTCAACCCTAAAGATTCCCTTTGTCGCATAATTTGTTTTAGTGTTCTTGAGGAAGCCACTTTTTAGTGGTAAATTTTGGGTCCGTTAACTAGTCGGTAAAGTACACGAATCAAGTAAATCAGCTTGTACCGATCGACTCGACTTAGTGGTAGGGAGAATGGTGAAACTTAATTTTTCACCCAAATACAAAGGACGGAAACAAAAATCGAACCTGAAACTTCCCAACATCTCTCCATATATCTTACCACTAGTTTTCTTCTTTGGAGTGTGGTTTTCCTCTTTTCTTTATTTTTGAAGTCGTTACTAAATCCCTTTTGGTTGGTTCATGGTTGCTTCTGTCCACCTTCGACCTTGTTCAATTTTTTTCACATTATTGTAAAGCACTAATAGATGGCCTTCAAACACTAAGATTTAGTATATCGATCTTATTGGATGTTTTTATCTATGCACTCACAAATACTGAGCCTCCGAAACTTTCTTTCTCATGGACCTGTAAAATATATATACGTAATAGGGATGTTCATCGGTCCGGTCGACTCGACCTGTAACCCGCGAAAAAAAATAATTTGATTCGTGACCCAACCCACGACCTGACTCGCGGATCTATTGGGTCGGGTCGACTCGCAACCCGTTTGACTAAGTCAATCAGCTCAAAAATAATTTTTAACCAAAAGATGGGTACTTTTTCACGTTCAAGAACACTAGTACTAACCAAGCGTGCGCGTCAGGATGAACAATTCCGGTTGCTCAATGCTAGATTGGATGGTAGGAGCTCCACATGTACTAACCACGTCCAGCCTCTAAATTTTGCCTTCTTACCTTGGTTCCCATCCCATCTATGCTACTTTACCTAAAGATCTGTAGAACAACACAAAACAAGCCCGAAAACTAATATCTTGAAACGTAAATAAAACATTTTTTAAAATCCAAAGTTTCAAAACCGAAACTAATTTCATTTTTCTAAACACTAAAAACTAAACACTTATATGGTTACCAAAGAGACCCTTAGGTTTCTAGAAGTACACAACTTGCTGGTGACTAATCATCGTCCTTCAACCTCGAATGCACCTACTTGTTTGATCTAGCAAACTTGTCCACAACTTGCCATTATCACAACTCGTCCACAACTTGCCATGATAACCGTGCTCTTTCTCTTCTTTGATTGCACAAATATTAAAGTTCCCTCTATGAAGCTTGGAAAATTAACACAGACCTATTCTCCTTATATATTCATGGATATCATAATTCTATTCCTAAAATATAAAATTAGAGAATAATTACATAAACATTATTTAATAGTAAGATCTAAGGATAAAATCTATCCAAAACAAAAGCTTGCTTGGCCACCATGACAATCTAACCAACCGTCAATACAACTCGAAAACCTTAACCGCACTTCCTCATTGCCTCCTTCCATAATTATCATTATGTGCCTTTGCGTTGTTCCCATGGCAACAATGATAATCCCGTGGCAACAACGAACACAAACTTGCACCATTCTTGTTTTGTGTTCCTTTGGACTTGACAATCGATTCTTCTATGTGTTCTTCTCCTTTGTTTTACACCTAAAATTCCTCCAAATTAAAACCATAAAAGTCATGGACTTTTTTCATTAGCAAAACCTAAGAAAACAGTCGGTTTTCCAACACAAGTAAAGCTACACAAACGGTTCCAAGAAACTACATCAAAATTCACTCAAGATCAGTCCCATTCCCTAAGATTGAACATGGGAAAAATATAAGGCTTACAAGCTTGGGCAATCAGTGACACATGAATTGATATTGGGGCTAACCTCTCAAAAAAAATCACATCATTTACTGTGTGTCAAATGGTAGAGACAAGACAACTTAAAACTAGGAGCCAAGATTGAAACACAACAGCTTTCTTATTACTAACCTCCATAAATCAATCAAGCCATTTTACAATGTCGCTCTTAATTTCTTGTACCAATCAAGCACGCACGGACTCTCCCGACAACCACCTCTTTAGAGAAAGCTAGGGAATGAAACCATATATGCTCATTATTATCTTCCGGCCCTTGTCATATTACAACATACACAAGTGTCTTAATGTAGAACACTTCAGTTAAGTATTTTTAATTTTATAGGTAAATTCATCAATTCGACTAACCAAATTAAAAAGCTCAACTTAGGAAATGATCCCAACGGCAAATTAGAGACTTGGTTGTCCGAGTTCATATAGATTTCTAATGTGGAACCAAATTAACGTGAGATAGACGTCCCCAAAATACGGTCGTGGTTGTCGGTCGTCGTCGTTTAATTATAAGCTATGATTCTCGAGTACGTACATCACTACATCCCCTCTATACGATTTACATATTTCAAACAACAATAATTGATATATTGAGGGAAATAGCAAGCTTCATGGAACAGTTAAGCTGCATCAATTATTGCCCCTCAAATAATCAAAGATAATTAAGTCTGGTTGTTGAATGGGAAATATACTAAAGAAGATTGTCGTAAAGTAATTATGCTGCAACACGAAATCATATGGATTTGTTATGAAGAAATTAATGGAGTTTTCTAAACACGTACAAGTACTCCTAAAACGGATTATCGTTCTTGACTAAATTATTCATATGAACAAAGAAACTATAATATTTCCATTTGGTTCAACATATTACATTTCATATCATTTTCCGCAAATAAAAATCCCATCCTCATACGAACAACTAATTTTTAATTTTAACGAAACCCAGAAGTCTCAGCTGCCGAAAACGACGTCGTAACGTAACCCTTCACCTCTTTCGCAATAACATCCCTCATGGAATCCCAAAACCCGGAAGTCGTCGGCGCCACATTCCCGTAGAGGCTTTCGGCGGCGCCGGGAGGCGCGAGCGTCAAAGCCGTGAAGGGATCCTCCACGTCATCGGCGGCTCGGCCCCCGCCGCCGCCGCTACTACCGCTCGCACCAGACATCGATCTCCTCACGGTATTAGCACTCTGACTCTCGTCGCTGGCATCCGTAGTACAGCATCCCAACTGCAATCCCCACATCTCCTGATCGTGCGGCCCAGATCGCTCCACGCTTCCAAGGCGCACCTGATCCGGTACAACTCGTAGCACCTGATTATTACTGTTATTAACCTGCCTTCTTTTTAAAGTAGAGTTCCAGTGGTTCTTGACGGCGTTATCGGTTCGGCCCGGGAGGAGGCGGGCAATGGTGGCCCAGCGGTTGCCGTACCTGGAGTGGGCGGCGAGGATGGCGTCGTCCTCGGCGGCGGAGAAGGGGCGGTGCTCGACGGAGGGGCTGAGCTGGTTGCACCAGCGGAGGCGGCAGGACTTGCCGGAGCGGCCTTTGATGTAGCGGCTGATGAGGGACCAGTTTCGGGCGCCGTATTTGTCGACGAGTCGGGTCAGGATGCGGTCCTCCTCGGCGCTCCACGGGCCCTTTATTCGGTCGGGCTTGTGGGTCGGTGTGGTGGTGTGGTCGGAGGTGGAGGAGGAGTAGTCGTCGGAGGAGGATGCGGAGGAGGAGCTTCGATTGAGTACTTCCATTGCAGAGTGAGAATTGGGATTGGAATTGAACTTGGAAGGGCAATTAAGTGGTGAATGAGTTGAGTATGTGAGGAGAGTATAAGAGAGAGGATTTTATATATGGGGAGGAAGGAGAAAGAGAAAAGGGGAAATAAAAAAGAGAGGCCGGGGCGGGGGGTACTTCTGGGAAGGAGGGGGTGGTGTAAAGTAGGTGGGGGAGTGGGGCGGAAAGGGGTTTTTGTTATTTCTGCTACCAGATTTGTCGCCTCTGTCTCTGTTTCTATAGCCACTCTTACACCTCCTTTAAATCATGGGCAAGCCGGTTCTTTTTCGTGGAAGTTGCTTCACTCATCCTTGACTACCAGCATTTTCTCTAGGGCTGGTCATGGGTCGGGTTGCGGGTGGGTGGACGCCTTCCACACCAGACCCATGAATAAAAATGGCTCACTTGACACACTAGTCACCCATAAAACCGTTCACACATATCCAACCCACCCGTCACCCGCTAAAGAAAATAATATTCAACTAACTAACTAACTAAAATCATTCAAAGTGAAGAGAAGTACTAACCGACTGTAACGTTTAGAAGGGGTAGAGTGTAAGTAAGATTGGGAAGCGGTGGTGAAGTAGAGAAGCAATGAAGGGTCGTGACAAGAGTGAGAAAGACTGGAATTGAAGCGGTGAAGGAGACTTACTAATGATAATGTTGAGAAGATGACAACATAGACTAAGAGAAAATTACTAGAGATAGGCAGTGCCTATCGGGGAGTTCAAGGGAACCCAGAGACTGTAGAACAGAGCACGACATGTGTGTTGCTAGATGAGTAGTAGAATTCGGCAGCAATTATGCTAGATTGCTAGGGTTGTTGAAACTAATAGAATATAGTATATAACTATATATACTACGTTAAATTTATGCGGGTGGTAAATGGGTGAGTCGGGTGATAGGTAGTGGTTCGGGTGATGGATCGGGTGAATTGGATATAAAATCTCACCCATATCCGACCCATCACCCATATCACCTATAACCTGACCCACTCGTCTCCCGCTTTTGTTCGGTTTTTACTTGTATATTTGGATCGGGTGAAATGAGTGGGTCAGTCACACATGGATAATGTCCAACCATAGTTTTCTCTTTGATAAATGGATTGTTGATAGTAAGGAAATCTTCTTCTCTACTTGTTCTTCCAGAAAGTCTTAACCTTCACTTCCTTTTCCTTTTTTGCGTTCCGTTTGACTTTGTCGAACCGCTGGATCAATCGAAGAAATTGACCAAGAATTTCCTCAAACTCACCCCGTACTGAGGACCTTCGGCAATCCTTAGAGATCTTGGGAGAAATATTTTGACAATGCTACTTACACCTTATTAGACGAGTATAAGGATGAAAAAGAAGACGAAAACCTTCCTTTGATTAGTATGTCTAAGGCCTTTGTCATTGTTGGCACTTCTGCTTTCTCTACTAGTAAGGACCCTCAATTCAACTACTCTTTTCCCATTGGATGTTTTAGACTACTAACTCCTCTGGTTTGTTTACTTCAAAGGCACGCCCTCTCCATTCAAAATCGACCCTTTCTGCCTCTGACTTGATTCTTTGGAAAACAAGGTCCAACGATGTGAAGCCGTCGATCATCTATTTGGTGAAGAAAGAGACTATGGTCACTACTCCTTCGATGCCTAAGTGGGAAACTCAAATTCTACCCTAGTGATTGATCTAAGTGACGAGGTTCTAGAGGATTGGTTGTCACTGTCTCAACTTCATGTGCATGCTTTCAAGAAGAGGCACTTGGATGTTTTTGTCGGGCCAATCACTACTGAGACCAAGTCTCTTGCTTGAAAGGTAAGCGAGGTGCCCCTTTCTCCTCCGTCTTTTTGCCATCAATTATCCAATAACTTTGATTTTCCATTTTTATTTAGTGTTTCCAGAGCATCTTATCGACCATGGAGGTTATGGACAAGGAGTGGGCAACCTTGCAGCAAGAGAAGCAAGAAGCATCGAAGTTCATGGAACGTAAGTGTTAGGTAGAGCCAAGGTCTTCATGGGAAAGGGGAAAATGCTTTACGGCCGAGTGTCCGAACTGGAGCTCAAGATAGTCGAGATGGGGTCTACTATAGATGGGCTAGCTGGAGGTGAAGAAAGCAGAAGCAAAGTCTACCCATAAAAGGCACGTCAATAAAGCCACGAAAATCGAGGCATATTATTCCATGTTGTCTCACTTGAAAGTCATGAAAGAGTATATAGAGGGGAAGCATATGTGATGGGACATGGTAGCCTTTGAGGAGACCTTTGCTAAACACTTCCCTCCTTGGGAACCCTCCTCCTGGTGTCACTTTACTCGCGATGATGGATGGGGCTTCCTCTGACATGGAGGAGAGTGAGGATCTGGGGGTGTAAGATGGAAAGAAGGGAGTTGAGGATGACGCTATTGGAAATGTCCTTGGACAAAAGTAGATATTTCTTTTGATTATAAGGATTTTGGCGTCTAGGTTTTTTTTTCTTTTTATATTTTGGTTTTTGGATGTTGTTGTGATGAAGGATGGTACCTTAAATTTCTTGGTGGTGGTGTTTGTAAGATTGCCTTTTTGTGCTCCTGCTCAGGAGAGTAGGGATTTATCTTGTATAGTGCTTCTATGCTTTGCTTGTTTTGCTTTTGTCTTGTGCTTTCGACAAGTATGCTCGTGCTAGAGGCTTCAGTGGACAGAAAACCCTACAGAAGGTACTTTATCAGTTGATAGAATGTATAGCTATAGCAAGACTTCAGGAGTTTGTAGCCGGAGTTACGGGTTCTACCCATACGGACGCTCTGCCAGTGTAAAACTAACACACTTTCTTTGTCGCACGCTCTGATGAGTGATGCCTACTTTAGGAGTCGAGAATCCCAATCTTGCTTAGACCCACGACGTATTAGAGCCCTAAATATTTAGCAATGGTTATTGTATTTTTTTAGATATGGTATCATATTGTAGTGCTTTATATTCTAGTGAGTGATGCTTATACGCATGTCTTGAGGATCATGGATCCCTCTTGCTGTTGTATCTCATGTAAAAAGTTAATTGGAAGTTATGAATGTATAAAAGAAAAATGGTTTTTTTTTTCATTACTGTTGTTTCTAAGTAGTGAACTTTAGTTACAGACCTTGTGCGAAGGATGGTGCTTTTCTTGTGACTAGGACCCCGACTTCTGGTGAAGATCCGCTGAAGTATCCTACCTGAAGATGCTAGAGTTTTATTATGAATGGTAGCTTTATTTAGGGAGGAGCTTTGCTAGAAGCCCCTCTTTTATTTTGGCCCACAAGGGGCCTAAAAGTGGTATTTCTTGAGATGGGTGGCGTTTCAACTTCGTGGCACCGTCTTCCCATCTTTGGATTCTAGCATGTATGCCTCTTGGTTAACGATTCGGGCAATCCTATATTGCCTTTCCCATGAGGGAGAGAGCTTTCATGCGTTTTGCTCGACAATATTTTGGAACACCTTTTTGAGGATCCATTTGCCAATTTGGAAGGCTCATATCCGGACATTCTTGTTGTAGCTTTGAGACAAATGTTGTTGGTTTAGGGATAAGTGCAACCATGCTTGTTCTCTAAGTTCCTCAATAGTATCCAAGTCAGTTGCTAGTTTAGCGTTGTTTTGCTCAGTAGTCAAAACACCATAATGTGTGGTGAGCATGAGGACTTCGGCTAGGACAAAACACTTCGCATCCATATACTAGGGAGAAAGAGGATTGTCATGTAGCAACCTTCGGTGTTGTTTTGTCGACCCAAAGAATGTAAGGCATTTCGTCGGCCCATCGTCCCTTGGCTTTGACTAAGCGTTTCTTGAGGTTGTTAATGATCACACTGTTGGTTGATTCAGCTTGGTTGTTGGCCTAGAAGTAGCGATGGGTCGTGGTTATGAGGTTGATGTTCCATTGGCGACAATAGTCTCTAGTTTTCTTACTAACAAATTGCGAGCCATTGCCGTAGACAATCTCTAAAGGTATTCTAAACTAACAAATAATGTGTTTTTTATGAAGGCGATAACTTGCTTGTCTTTTATTTCACAATATGCCCTATTTGGAGAAGCAATCTGCGATTGCTAGAAAGTAGACACATTGTCTCGAGGAGGGAGGCAACTTTCCTACAATGTCCATTCCCACCTCATGAAGAGCCAAGGGGTTAGTGTCGGGCGAAGGAGCTTTGGAAGTTGGTGAACTATGGGGTGTGTCTTTGGAAGAGGTCGCAATTTTGTGAGTATTCAGCGTCATTGCATACCGCATCTAATCATGTCTTTCACGAAAGGACTTAGCATATTGAGGTCGATTGTCACTTTGTTCGTGATTTGGTTGTCGACAATACCATTGCTACTCAACATATTCCTACGACACGTCAACACATTTTGTCATTTTTACCAAGGCTTTTGGCAAATCTCAATTCTATTTTCTCCATTTCAAGTTGGACATTTTTAATCTCATGCTTCAACTTGAGGGGAACATTAAAGATATTATCTTACTTATATTTAGTTATTCTTTATATAGAAAATTATATCTTATATTTAGATAGGGAAATAATCTATAAATTCAGACTCCCGTGAGAATAATGATATC